>PVIY010021262.1:0-42719 GCA_004026745.1 Myrmecophaga tridactyla
AAAAACAAGAACAATTCTGATCAGTTAAGCAGTTGCTATGCTAGAGGTCTAGAATAAGTTAAACTGAATATCAAAGAACAAAGACAACCAACAAGAAAACCCAAAGTAAAAGGGTGAAAATGACCTCCAGAAGAAACTAGTCAACTAAATCAGATGCCAAGACATCAGCTAAAAATAAGGAGTCACACTAGGAAAAATGAAGATAAGGCCCAGTCAAAGGAACAAACTAACACTTTAAATGAGATACAGAAGTTGAAACAACTAATTAAAGATGTTCAAATAAATCTTCTAAATCAAATCATTGAGTTGAGGGAAGTTATGGCAAAAGAGACGAAGGATATAAAGAAGACATTGGTTGAACATAAAGAAGAATTCAAAAACTTGAAAACACAGATGGCAGAACTTATGGGAATGAAAGACAAAATAGAAGAGATGAAAAAAATGGATATATACAACAACAGACAAAAAGAGGCAGAAGAAACGATTAATGACCTAGAGGACAGGACATCTGAAATCCTACACATACAAACACAGCTAGGGAAAAAATGAAAAAATTATGAGGATGGTCTCAGGGAATTGAATGACAACATGAAACTCATGAATATACATATTATGGATGTCAGAAGAGAAGGGAAAGAGGGAAGAAGAATGATGAAGGATCTCTAATTTTATGAAAGACATTTTATGTCTTTATGTTTTTACATCTAATTTTATGAAAGACATAAAATTAGATGTAAAAACATAAAGACATAAAATTAGGGATGCAAGAAGCACACTTAGCCCTAAACAGAATAGGTCTGCATAGACCTACTCCAAGACATTTACAAAGCTTTTTTCAAAGGTCAAAGTCAAAGAGAATTATGAAAACAGCAAAAGAAAAGCAATCCATCACATACAAGGGATGTTCAATAAGGCTATGTACAGATTTCTTAGCTGAAACCATGGGAGCAAGAAGGCAGTGGTATGATATATTTAAAATAATGAAACAGAAAAACTGCCAACCAAGAATCTTTACCTGGAAAAACTGTCCTTCAAAAATTAGGATAGATAAAATATATTCAGACAAATAGACAATGAGAGAGTTTGTGAACAAGAGACCTGCACTATAAGAAATACTAAAGGGAGAACTAAAAGCAAATAGGAAAATAAATGATGGTGATCAAATGTACAAATATAAGAAAGTTTTACATGAGGGAGAACAAATTAATATCAACATTGCAAGGTTTTGAAAAATGGGATGTGTATTAGTTAGGGTTCTCTAGAGAAACAGAATCAACAGGAAATATTCGTAAATATAAAATGTATAAAAGTGTCTTAAATAATCGTGGGAACATAGAGTTCAAAATCTATAGGGCAGGCTGTGAAGCTGACGATTCCAATGGAGGGTCTTGCAAACTCCACAGGAGAGGTTCACCAGCCAAAACAGGAAGATAATCTGTCTCTTCTGAATCCTCCTTAAAAGGCTTCCAGTGATTAGATTAAACATCACTCCTAAAAGAGACACTTCCCTTGGCTGATTACAATGGAATCAGCTGTGGATGCAGCTGACATGACCATGATTTAATTCTATGAAATGCTCTCATAGCAACAGACAGGCCAGCACTTGCCCAACCAGACAAACAGCTGCCATCAATTGGACAAGTTCACATATGAACCTGACCATGACAGTCCGCTTCTTGTCAACTTGGCAGGTATATGCATCACCTTAAACCATACCTAATTTCTAAATAAAAAACAATAAAACACACCTTTTTTCTTTCACTTAACAATACTCAACTGTCCTGCATGTAACTGGAAACATATTAAATCTCTCAGAATAGGGTGCAAGTCCTTGGGTAATATTCATTCTTAAACTTGATATCTTACAACTTAAACAGTATAATATGAGCAAATAGCATTACAAACCTCATTTCTGTAACTGATTATGTGGTCATAGTTCATATTTATCACTACCTTCTTCCACTATCCATTCCATGTTCCCTTTACCTTCAGCAAGCACTTCAGCTGGCCATGGTTCTTTGCCTGGTAGGATGCCCCAAACCTTCATTCTTGAAGTTTCAGAGCCATTAGTAGTCCTGCCTGGATTGTGTTGTTCCAGTTTTCCATTGATTTTTAATCACAGGGCATGGTAGTACTAAAAGATGCCCTAGGAGATCTCCTATATTCCAGGAAAACTCTTCTTTACCTCCCTTGTGTAGTTGCAGTCTTATTTCCCCCAATAGTCAGTGTCAATCACCCCAGTCAGTAATGTAATCCCCTTCCTGGCTTGTTGATCCAGGGGCAAGAGCAGCACAAAGTGACCAGGTGACAGCTTAGATTCCAGTTCAATGGAATCATTGTTGTTTCTCCTGGTGGAAGCACTCTCACTTTTGGAACTAAAACCTGTAGACCAGCAGAGCTCAGGGTCACAGGGACAGGAAGCAAAAATTTTCCTAGTGGATCATAGGAGTAATAGTGAGTAGAGCCTCTCCCATTTCCATCCCTTGATTCCTGGACCCATGGATCCTGGCTATGGGAGAAAAGGCACCATACAGCAGACACTGATTCAGACCATGCACAGCTTCTGAGAACATTACACCAGCCCTTCAAGGTATTGCCACCTAGTTGGTACCATAGTTGAGTTTTCAAAAGGCCATTCCACCATTGTATCAATCCAGCTGCTTCTGGATGATGAGGAGCATGGTAAGACCAGAGAATTCCATGAGTATGTGCCCATTCCTGCACTTCATTTGCTGTGAAGTGTGTTCCTTGAACAGAAGCAATGCTGTGTAAAATACCATGATGATGGATAAGGCATTCTATAAGCCCATGGATGGTAGTTTTGGCAGAAACATTGCATGCGGGGAAAGCAAACCTATATCCAGAGTATGTGCCTATTCCAGTTAGAACAAATCACTGCCCCTTCCAGGAAGGGAGTGGTCCAAAATAATCAACTTCCCACTATGTAGCCAGCTGGTCACCTTGGGGAATGGTGCCATATCTGGGGCTGAGTGTGGGTCTCTGCTGCTGGCAGATTGGGCACTTAGCAGTGGCTGTAGCCAGGTCAGTCTTGGTGAGTGGAAGTCCATGTTGCTGAGCCCATGCATAACCTCCATCCCTACCATCATGACCACTTTTCTCATGAGCCCATTGGGCAATGACAGGAGTTGCTGGGGAAAGAGGCTGACTGGTATCCTCAGAACGGGTCATCTTATCCACTTGATTATTAAAACCCTTCTCTACTGAAATCACCCTCTGGTGTGCATTCACATGGGACACAAATATTTTCATGTTTTCAGCCCACTCAGAAAGGTCTATCCACATATCTCTTCCCCAGACCTCTTTGTCACCAATTTTCCAATTACGGTCTTTCCAAGTCCCTGACCATCCAGCCAAACCATTAGCAACAGCCCATGAGTCAGTATACAAACACACCTCTGGCCAGTTCTCCTTCCAAGCAAAATGAACAACCAGGTGCACTGCTCAAAATTCAGCCCACTAGGAGGATTTCCCTTCACCACTGTCCTTCAAGGACACCCCAGAAAGGTTGTAGTGCTGCTGCTATCCACTTTTGGATGTACCTGCATATCATGCTGAACTATCTGTAAACCAGGCCCGAGTTTTCTCTTCCTCAGTCAATTTACTATAAGGAACTCCCTAATAGGCCATAGCTCTGGTCTGGGAAAGAGAAGATAAGTAATGTGGCAGGAGGGGAGACCATGGGCATTTGGGCCACTTCCTCATGTAACTTACTTGTGCCTTCAGAACATGCTCTGGCCCAATTTCGTATATACCATTTCCATTTTATGATAAAGTGCTGCTGTGCACATCCAACTTTATGGCTTGGTGGGTCAGACAACACCCAGCTCTTGATAGGCAACTCAGGTCTCATAGTAACTTGGTGGCCCAAGGTTAGGTGTTCAGTCTCTACTAAGGCCCAGTAGCAGGCCAAATGCTGTTTCTCAAGAGGAGAGTAGTTATCTGCAAACTCCAAAATCCTAAGGCTGTGCATTGTGATTCTCCTATAGAGGCCTGCAAAAGGATCCAAACAGCATCTGTATTTGCCACTGACACTTCCAGCACTATTGTATCTACTTGATCGTATGGTCCAAGTGGCAGAGCAGCTTGTACAGGAGCCTGGACCTGTCGCAGAGCCTCCTCTTGTTCAAGTCCCCACTCAAAATTAGCAGCTTTTCTGGTGACTTGATAAATGAGTGACTGGAGTAGCACACCCAAATGAGGAATATGTTGTCACCAAAATCCAAAGAGACCAACTAGGCATTGCACCCCTTTTTTGATCATAGGAGGGGCCAGATGCAGCAACTTATCCTTCATCTTACAAGGGATATCTTGACATGCCCCACAGCGCTGGACACCTAGAAATTTCCCAAAGGTGGAAGTCCCCTGTATTTTTGTTGGATTTATCTCCCATCCTCTGACATACAAATGCCTTACCAGTAAGGCTAGAGTAGTTGCTACTTCCTGCTCACTAATCCAATCAGCATGATATCATCAATATAATGAACCAGTGTGATGTCTTGTGGGAGGGAGAAATGATCAACGTCCCTGAAGACAAGATTATGACATAGGCTGGGGAGTTGATATATGCCTCAGGTAGGACATTGAAAATATATTGCTGACATTACCAGCTGAAAGCAAACTGTTTATTGTGGTCCTTACTAACAGCTATTGGGGAAAAGCATTTGCCAGATCAATAGCTGCATACCAGGTACCAGGGGATGTATTAATTTGCTCAAGCAGTGATACCACATCCAGAACAGCAGCTGCAATTGGAGTTACCACCTGGTTGACCTTATGATAATCCACTGTCATCCTCCCATACCCATCTGTTTTCTGCACAGGCCAAATAGGAGAGTGGAATGCAGATGTGGTGGGAATTACCACCGCTGCATCCTTAAATCCTTAAGAGTGGCAGTAATCTCTGTAATCCCTCCAGGAATCCAGTATTGCTTCTGATTTACTACTTTGCTAGGTAGGGGCAGTTCTAGTGGCTTCCACTTGGCCTTTCTCACCGTAAAAGCCCCCACTGCATGAGTTAGAGAGCCAATGTGGGGATTCTGCCAGTTGTTCAGTATGTCTATTCCAATTATACCTTCTGGAATTGGGGAAATAACTACAGAATGGGTCCAGGGGCCCACTGGACCCACTGTGAGACCCGAGCTAAAATTCCATCAACCACCTGGCCTCCATAAGCCCCCACTCTATCTGGTAGACCGGAATGATGTTTTGGATCCCCTGGAATTAATGTCACTTCTGAACCAGTGTCTAATAATCCCCAAAATATCTGATCATTTCCTTTCCCCAAAAACAGGATTAATCACTCTAGGGCTAAGAACCACTCCTGGTACCAAGTTGTATTAGTTAGGGTTGGTTCTCTAGAGAAACCGAATCAACAGGAAATATTTATAAATACAAGATTTAAATAAGTGTCTCACATAACCGTGCAAATGTAGAGTCCAAAATCTGTAGGGCGGCTGTGAAGGTGACAATTCCAGTGGAGGGTCTGGACAAACTCCACAGGAGAGGCTTGCCGGCTGAAGCAGAAAGAGAGCCTGTCTCTTCTGAATCCTCCTTAAAAGTCTTCCAGGGATTAGATTAAGCATCACTCATTAAAGAAGACACTCCCCTTGGCTGTTTATAAATGCAATCAGCTGTGGATATAGCCATTGTAATCATCGTTTAATTCTATGAAATGTCCTCATAGCAACAGACAGGCCAGCACTTGCCCAACCAGACAAACAGGTACCACCACCTGGCCAAGTTGACACATGAACTGACCATGACAGGATGGTATATAGAAAAAACAGTCAACATAAACTAGGGCCTGTAGTTAGCAGTAACATTGTAATATGCTTCCATTAATTGTAACAAAGACAATATACCAAAGCTAAGTATCAATAAGAGGGGGAAATAAGGGAGGGGCATGGTATTCTTAGTGGTGGTGGTTGTAGTGGTGGTGGTGTTTCTCCTTTTTGTTCTTTTATTCATTTTTTTCCTCTTCCTCTTTTTTTGCAGAAGAAATGGAAATGTCTGCATACATATTTGACTGGGTAATGATTATAAGAATCATCCATGTCCACATCTTAGTAAATGTCTTATCATGACCTATAAGAACTTGCCTCACTTTGAGACTTACTGCCAGGCAGAGATGAAAACATGAAGTTGTTTATTAGCATCATGACCCTTTGCGCTCACTATAGAAATGAGCCTAGCCCACACATGTGCAATTGCCCATTTCACAAGTTATCAAACAAACATCTAGTGACCATTTTCTTTCAATGTTAAAATATACAGATCCAACTGGGAAAGCTAGCTACTCTCCAAGAAGGAAATGTACTTTCATAAACGTATTTTTGATCAAGGAAGTTTCTCTTGAGACCTAGCCAGTCTCATGAGAAATACTTGGGCTCGGTTGTGTAAATCAATTGGACCATACCTAAAGTATATTATATAAACTGCCCACAAAACAGCTAGACTTTGGAATTCCTCTTGCCCCCAAGAGAAGGATGCTTCACTTGAAATTTCCCAGTCAGATCCCAAGCGCTGTCCCTGGGATTACCCAATTGTATTCTTCCACTGTTGGTGCTGCCCTGTCTGGTGATGTAACTACTTTCTTTTCTTTCCTTCTTTCTGTTTTGTTATGCTATTAACAAAATTGTATTAAGTTTACTATTGAAGTCCCTGTTGTCTGCGAATCCAAGCCTTTAAATTAAGTGGCCACAGATATCATATTACCTTTCATGCAACAATATTGTGGTGGGTGAATGTAGCTATATGATTACACCAGGAGTCACTGATAGTTTACTTAGGATGGATTGTATGTTTGTGAGTAAAACTGTTTAAAAAATAAACAGAAAAATACAAGTGCTTGAGAAAATATGGAGAGAGAGATGTATTTGTTCACTGTTGGTAGGGAAGTAGAATGGTGCAGCCACTCTGGAAGGCAGTGTGGTGGTTCCACAAAAGCATAGGGTTGCCATATGATCCTGCAACACCATTATTAGGTATATCCTTGGAAAAACAAGGCAGGAACACAAATGGATATTTGCACGTTGGTGTTCATGGTGACAGTATTCATGGTTTGCAATGGATGGAAGTTTGGCCCAAGGGTACATAAATGGATGAATGGAAGGGGGAACTGTGGTACATAGATATAATGGAATATTGAGCAGCTGCAAGAAGGAGTGAAGTTGTGAAGCATGCAACTGGGTGAATAAACCTTGAGAACATTATGTTGAATGAAATGAGCTAGAAATGAAAAAGACAAATATTGTAAGGTTTCACTGATACTGATAACTATAATATGCAAACCCTGATAACTGAATTCAAGAGCATAGGTTATCAGCAGTAGAATTTGGGCAGAAATTGAACAATCAATTAAGGAGTACAGAGTGTTCAGTAAGGTTTACTGTAAAGATTCCTAAATTGTAATCTCTTACAGCAGTCATATCTATTTCTGAATTCTAACTGTAATTTCCAATTTCTGAGATGCAGAGCTCTTTGTATATAAATCTGGTAAATCCCTGGAACTTTGGGAATCTGTGTGACTCCTGAGATTCAGTGTTAGAGTTCTGCATCTATGAAAATCAGCATTACATGATACAGCAACTGTTAAAGAAGGAGGTGAAAAAGAGATCAGACTTCAATTAGAGATTCCATGAATGAAGCTGATCTCATTAAGACTAAGGTAAATCAGAATACAGGGTAAAGGATGATATTGACTATGTTTTATAATTTCAACTTCTTGACTTCCAGGAAAACGGCAGAAATAGATAGGCTGAGTTCACCCCTGTTCCAAAAAAACAACTAGAGAAGTGTCAGAAAATGATTAGGACAGCAGTTCCAGGGTACAAGTGACCTAAGATGGTCTTCTACACTATATAGGGAGGTCCTGGGTGAAAAAGTTGAGGAATTGAGATGCAGAAGACCTCATATGTACATATATCTCCTGTTGGTTCTGTTTCTGTAGAGAACCCTGACTAATACAGCTTGGTACTGGGAATGGTTCTTGAGAAAGATAATCTTAAAAATGGGTGTTTACTATTGGTTTTCTACTCTGATTAGATTCAGACAATATATGGGCAATATCATCCTTTGCCCTGTATTCTGATTTACCTTACTGTCATCCAGATCAGCTTCATTCATATCTCTACTAGAAGTCTGATACATTTTTCAACTTTTTAAACAGTTCCTGTATGGGGTACTGCTGACTTTCATAGCTTCAAAGCTCCAACTCTGAGTATCAGGTGTCACCTAAATACCTGAAGTATCTGGGAATGACCAGGTTATATACAAGCAACTTAATATCTCAGAATCCCAAAATAACAATTACAACTCCTAAATATATGTGACTGCTGTAAGAGCTTATAATCTAGGACTCTTTACAATAGGCCCCAGCCTGATAACCCATACTCTTGACTTCAATTCATGGAGTTTTTATATTATAGCTAGCCTATATGAGTAAGGCATCATATTTGTCTTTTTGTTTCTGACATTTCGTTCAACATACAGTCCTTTAGGTTCATTCACTAGTGGCATGCGTCACAACTTCATTCCTACTTGTGGCTGCTCAGTAGTCCATTTATGTATACACCACAGTACCCACTTCCATCCCTCAGTCATTGTACCCTTAGGCACCTCCATCCACTGTGAATTGAGTACATTGCTGCTATAAATACCAGTGCACAAATGTCCATTTGTGTCCCCACACTCAGTTCCTCCACCTATATATTGAGCAAGGGGGTTGCAGGATCATATGGCAACCCCACCCCTAGCCTCCTGTGGAACCACTGCGCTGACCTCCAAGGGGCTGCACCTCTCAGTTTCCCCACTGACGGTGAATAGGTACATCTCTTTCTCCACATTTTTTCTAGCACTTGTTTCTCTGTGTTCATTTTTAAACACTTTATTCATACAATCCAACCTAAGTATATAGACATGACTTTGTGACCTTAATCTATATGAAGACATTTCCTTTTCTTTCACAAATAATCCATAACCCTCCCCCATGCCCCTCACTTGCTGACATTCAGTTTTGGCAAAATGCCTTTATTACTTTCATTGGAAGCATATTACAATGTTACTGTTGACTAAAGACTCCAGTTTGCGCTGATCGTACTTTTCTCTGTACACCATTCATTTCAACATCTAGCATCGACATTCTTTTGTTCTCCCTCATGCAAAAATGTTTTTACAGTTGTACATTTAATAACCATCTTTGCCCACTCTAGGCATTCCCAAGTTATACCATCTCAGCCTTTATCCTCTATCTTTCCTTCTGGTTTCATACATGTCCCCAGCCCTTCTCCCACAGTCATATTCACATTCAGCTTCATTCAGTGTACTTATATTATTGTGCTATGATCAAGGTTATTGTGATATTTCTGAATTTTTACAATCAGCCCTGTTGCACAATCTGTATTCCTTCAACCCTGAATGCCCAATGTCTACCCTATTTTTATCTCCTGATAACCTGTGTTCTTAAATTCAACTCTCAAAGTTCACTCATTAATGTTAATTCATACTAGTGAGACCATACAGTATTTCTTCTTTCATTTCTGGCTAATTTCACTCAGCATAATGCCCTCAAGGTTCATCCACATTGTTACATGCTTCAAGACTTTACTTTCCTTGCATAATATTTCATTGTCTGTGATTGCCACAGCTTGTTTGGCCACTCATCCACTGATGGACATTTGAGCTGTCTCCATCTGTTGGTAATCATAAATAGGGCTACTATAAACATCAGTGTGCAAATGTCCGTTTGCGTTCTTGCCTTCAGTTCTTCTGAATATATACCTAGTAATGGGATTGTTGGATCATATGGCAATTCTATACTTAACTTCCTGAGGAACTGCCAAACTGCCTTCCAGAGTGGTTATATCATTTTCATTCCCACCTCCAGTGGATAAGTGTATCTCTTTCTCCACATCCTCTCCAGCGCTTGTTGTTTTCTGGGTTTTTTTTTTGAAGACAACCATTCTAGTGGATGCCTGATGATATCTCACTGTAGTTTTGATTTGCATTTCCCTAATTCCCAGTGAAGATGAGCATCTCTTCATGTGTCTTTTAACCATTTCTGCTTCCTATTCTGAGAAGTGTCTGTTCATGTCTTTTTCCCACTATTTAATTGGGTTGTTTGTCTTTTTGTTGTTGAGTTGAAGAATCTCTTTATTCTGGATACTACACCACTATCTGATATGTGGTTTCCAGATATTTTCTTCCATTGTGAGGGCTGACTTTTTGTTTTCCTGACAAAGTTCTTTGCTGCACAAAAGTGTTTAATTTTGAGGAGATAGTATTTATCTATTTCTTTTTTCAATGCTCATGCTTTAGGTGTAAGGTCTATGAAACTGTCTCCTATTACAAGATTTATAAAATATTTCCCTATTTTTCTTCTAAAAGTTTTATGGTCTCAGCTCTAATGTCTACGTCTATGACCATTTTGAGTTAATTTCTTTATAGGGTGTGAGATATGGATCATCTTTCATCCTTTTGCATATGGATATCCAGTTCTTCAAACACCATTTATTGAAGAGGCTGCTCTGTCCCAGGTGGGGGATTGACCACCTTATAAAGAGCAATTTCCTGTAGATGAAAGGGTCTATTTCTGAATACTCAATTCAATTCCATTGGTCAGTATACATAGCTTTATGCCAGTACCATGCTGTTTTGACCACTGTAGCTTTGTAATATGCTTTAAAGTTAGGTAGTGTAAGACCTCCAACTACACTTTTTTTCCCAAGATATTTTTAGCTATTCAGGGCACCCTTCCCTTCCAAATAAATTTTGTTATTAGTTTTTGTATTTCTGCAAGGTAAGTTGTTGGGATTTTAATTGGTATTGCATTGAATCTATAAATCAATTTGGGTAGAATTAACATCTTAACTATATTCAGTCTTCCAATCCATGAACATAGTATGCCCTTCCATTTATTTCAGTCTTCCAAGATTTATTTTATCAATTTCTTGTACTGTGTATAGATCTTTTGTATTCTTAGTTAAATTTATTCCTAACTAAATTTGGCTGTTATTGTAAATGGGATTTTTTTCTTTATTTTCTCCTCAGATGGCTCATTACTAGTGTATAGAATCACTACTGATTTCTGGGTATTGCTCTTGTACTCTGCCACGTTGCTATACTTATTTATTAGCTCTAGTAACTTTGCTGTAGATTTTTTTGGCATTTTCAACATATAGTATCATGTAATCTGCAAACAGTGAGAGTTTTACTTCTTCCTTTCCAATTTGGATGCCTTTTATTTCTTTTCCTCAGACAATTAATTTTTGTTTTCTTTGTATTGAAGAGTTCAGTTCTCAACTTATCTTTTCCTCTCACATTTTACAATAAGCTTCAAGGAGCAACCAGGCTGCAATTTCCACATTTAATTTGGAAATTTCTTCAGCTAAGTTTCCCAGGTTGCCGCCTTTAAATTCTAACTTCCATCTATGAGCAGTACACAATTCAGCCAATTCCCCTGCCAGTTTGCAATAACACATTCCTCATTTCTTTCTAAAGCCTCATCAGAGGTACCTTTGGAGTCCACATTTCTACTTAAAATCTCTTCAAAGCATTCCAGGCCTTCTCTATCAAGCTCCTCACAACTCTTCTAGAATCTTCCCCTTATCACTTTAAAAAGCTGTTCCAACATGTTTGGTATTTGCAAACGACAGCAGCACCCCACTTTTTTGGTACCAAAATCTGTATTAGTTTGCTATTGCTGCCAGAAAGCAATATACCAGAAATGGAACAGCTTTTAAAACTAGAATGCAATAAGTTAAAAGTTTACAGGTCAAGGCCATGAAAATGTCCAAATTAAGGCACCTTCAAGAGGCTACCTTCACTCCAGAAAGGCTGATGTCATCTGGACCACCTCTGTCAGCTGCGAAGTCATGTTGCTTGTTCTGCTGGTCCTTGTTCCTGGTTCCAGAAGCTTCCAGCTTCTAATGCCAGTGGTTTCCTCTGTAAGCATCTTTGGGCCTTCACTTTGCTCCTCTGGGACACAACTCTGGGTTCTGGCTTGCTTAGCATCTCATGGGAAGTTACACAGCAATGTCTGCTGGGCTCCACCTGTGTCTAAGCATCTGTTCTCTCTTTCAGCTCTCCAAGCATCTCCAAATATCCATGTCTCTGTCATCTCTGAAAAAACTGTTTTCCAAGCATCTGCAAGTAAGGTTTCTTCAAACTGTTTCCCCTTGTAAAGGACTCTAGTGAACTAATCAAGACCTGCCTTGAATGGGCAGAATCACATCTCCATTTAATCAGTCACACCCAGAATTGGTCATGCCATATCTCTGTGGAGATAATATAATAAAAAATTTCCACCCTATGATGTTGATTCATGATTAAAGGAAATGGTTACCTCCATAATGTTGGATCAGGATTAAAACATGGCTTTTCTGGGATACATAATAGTTTCAAACTGGTACAATACCACATTAATAAATTGAAAGGGAAAAACTGCACAATTATTTGACAAAATCCAGCATCCTGTCTTAATAATAATAAAAAAAAAACTTCAAAAGGTAGGAATCAAAGGAAACTGTCAACATGATGAAGGGCAAACATGAAAAACCCACAGTTCAAATCAAACTCAATGGTGAGAGACTGAAAGCTTTCTAAGAGCAGCAGCCAGAGAATAATACCCCCTACCACTACTGTTATTCAACATTATGGTAGAATTTCTACTTAGAGCAATCAGGCAAGTAACAGAAGTAAAAGGCATCCAGGTAGGAAGGGAAGAAGTAAAACTTTCACTATTTGTAGCTATAGAAATTTTCCTATACTTAGAAAATCCCAACAAAAAAACACAACAACACTACTAGACCTAATAAATAAGTTCAGCAAAGTGGTGAGATATAAGATCAGCATGCAAACGTCAGTAGTGTTTCTAAGTACTAGTAATGAACAATCTGAGGAGGAAATTAAGAAAAAAATTCCAATTTCAATAGCAATTAAAAGAATCAATTATCCAGGAATAAATTTAACCAAGGATTTAAAGGATCTGTACAAAGAAAACTACAAAGCATTGCTAAAAGAAATCAAAGAAGACCTAAATAAATGAAAGGACATTCCATGTTCTTGGGTTGGAAGACTAGATATCACTAAGATGTCAAATCTATGCAAATTGATTTACAGGGTCAATGCAATACCAATAAAAATTCCAGCAGTCTACCATTTCCTACAGAAATAGAAAAGCTAATTATCAAATTTATTTGAAAGGGAAAGGGGCTTCAAATAGGCAGAAACACCTAAAAAGAAAAAAGAATGAGGTGGGAGGACTCGCACTTCCTAACTTTCAAGCATATGACAAAGCCATGGTGTCAAAACAGCATGGTACTATCACAAAGATAGACATATCAATCAATGTAATCAAACTGAGGTTCAGAAATAGACCCTCAGGTCTATGGTCAGTTGATTTTGACAAGTCTCCCAAGTCTACTCAACTGGGACAGAGTAGTCTCTTCCTAAATGTTGCTGGGAGAACTGGATATACATAGCCAAAAGAATGAAAGAGGACCCCATCATAGTCCCTATACAAAAATTAACTCAAAATGGATCAAAAACCTAAATAAAATAACCATGGCCATACAACTCATAGAAGAAAATATAGGGAAGCATCTTCAAGGTCTTTTGGTAGGCCATAGATGTGTGGATCTATTTCTGGACTTCCAATTCTATTCCATTCATCTATATCTATTCTTATGCTTATACCACACTGTTTTGGTTATTGTAGCTTTGTAATAAGTTTTAAAGTTAAGGACTGTGAGTTCTCCAAATTTGACCTTTTTCAAAATTGTTTTGGATATTTGGTTCCCTTGCAATTCTATATTAATATAATATAATATAATGTAATGTAATGTAATGTAATGTAATGTAATATAATATAATATAATATAATATAATATAATATAATATAATATAATATAATATAATATAATATAATATAATATAATATAATATAATATAATATAATATAATATAATATAATATAATATAATATAATATAATATAATATAATATAATATAGTATAATATGAGGACCAGCTCTTCCATTTCTGTACACACAAAAAAAACCGCTGGAATTTTTATCAGTATTGTATTGAATCTGTAAATGACCTCGGGTAGTACTGACATCTTAACAATATTAAGTTTTACATCCATGAGCATAGGATGCCTTGCCATTTATTTAGGTCTTTTAATATTTCTTTCATCAGTATTTTTTAGTGTGCAGTATACAGGTCTTGCATCTCCTTGCTTAAATTTATTCCTAGATATTTTATTGTTTTAGATGTTTTTTCTAAATGGAATTCTTTTCTTAATTTCTTCTTTGGATTGTTCATTGCTAGTCAATATAAACAAAACTGACTTTTGTGTACTGGCCTTGTATCCTACAACTTGGTTGAGTTATTTTATTAGCTCCAGTAGCTGTCTTGTGGATTCCTTTGGATTTTCCATTTATAAGAACATGTTGCCTGTGAGTATAGATTGATTTACTTTTTTCTTTGCAATTTAGATGTTTTTTCCTTCCCTAAATTTCTCTAGCTAAACTTCTACTACAATGTTGAATAGCAGAGGTGAAAACAGACATCTTTTAGTTCCTGATCTTAGGGGAAAGTCTTCAAGTCTTTCACCATTGAGTATCATGCTAGCTATGAGTTTGGTTTTGTTGTTGTTTTTTTGTTTTTGACAAAAGGCCTTTATTATGCTTAGGAAATTCCCTTCTATTACTAGTTTTTTGAGTATTTAAATCATGAAGAGATGTTCAATTTTGTCAAGTACCTCTTCTGAATCTATTCAGATGATTACATGATTTCAATAGGCAAAATTCTTTGTCCTATTAATGAAGTGTAAACGTCAATTGATTTTATGTTGAACCACCCTTTCATTCCTGGCATAAATCCTACTGGGTCATGATGTATAATCCTTTTAATTTGTGGTTGGATTTGGTTTGCTAGTATTTTGTTCAGGAATTTTGCATCTATATTCCTAAATTGAATAGAGAATTAGCAAGCTGAAGGTGCAGCTGAAGCATTAGCTCAGAGGCAATCCTCTGTGAAGATGGGATGTCATACTCTTAAGATGTGAGATATATGGTGGTATGTACATAATAGAAAGAATACATGGATCTAGAAAATGAAAGGATGGAAGCAGGAATGTTCCCATTAATCATCATTCCCAATTACACACTGGGTGACTTCACGCTTCCCCACAACTCTTGAGCTCTGCAGGGTTAGAGGTTCTGGTCTCCAAAGGTCCCATATTCTCCAGGGATACACCAACTATCCCATTGAACTATAAGCCTGGAGAAGTTGATCTCTTTGTGTCCAGGGACTACAAGGCAAGAACAGGAAGTCATATTGGCAGGGAAAATGACCTCAATTAGCAGCAGAAGTAAAGTTCTTGTTATATAATGGGGTAGGAGGGAATATGTGTGGAACTCAGATGATATGTTACTTTGTCTAATTGTGATTATGAATGAACAGGCTTGGTACCCCCAAATCTGATAAAGACATGGTTGCAAGATGTTCAGGTCTCTTAGGAATGAGAGTTTGAGCCATAAAATCAGATAAACCACTGAGTCCAGCAGCAGTAATAGCTAAGAAAATTTCAAATGGATAGTGGATAAGGGAGATGAGTGTCTTAGTTCCCCAGGGCTGCTATAACAAATACCACACAATGGATTGGCTCTAAGAACAGGGATTTATTGACTGACAGTTTGGGAGGCTAAAAGTGCAAAATCAAGGTCTTGACAGACTATGCTTCCTTCCAAAATGTGTAGCATTCTAATGCTGGCTTTCTTCAATTCTTGGACTTCCTTGGGAATCTGTCTTCTTGGTCTCCTCTTGTAGCTTTCCTGACTCACTGCGTCTAAATTTTTCTTTGCTTATAAGGAATCCAGACATGGATTTAGCCCACCCTGATTCACTTTGTCCTCATATAAATAGTATCTTCAATGATCCTATTGAAGGACCACATGAATGAGTCCACTCCTTAAATAATAATAGCATTTTCAAAGGTCCCTTTATAAATGTGTTCACACCCACAGAAACACAGATGAAGACTTGAACATGCCTTTCATAGGGGACAAAACTGAATTATCGACAATGAGTATAGGATCCCACTGTCACAGAGGATTGCCTCCAAGCTGACACTTCAGCTGCACTTTCAACTTGCTGTTTCAAATTTCTATTAGGCAGGTTGCTTCTGGATGGTATGGTATGTGTTCTAGTTTGCTAGCTGCTGGAATGCAATATACCAGAAATGGAATGGCTTTTATAAAGAAGAATTTAATAAGTTGCTAGTTTATAGTTCTAAGGCCAAGAAAATGTCCCAATTAAAACCAGCCTATTGAAATGTCCAATCAAAGGCATCCAGGGAAAGATACCTTGGTTCAAGGAGGCCAATGAAGTTCAGAGTTTCTCTCCCAAGTGGGAAGGCACATGGCGAACAGGATCAGGGTTTCTCTCTCATCTGGAAAGGCATGTGGTGTACACGGCATCATCTGCTAGCTTTCTCTCCTGGCTTCCCTTCACGAAGCTCCCAGGGAGGCATTTTCCTTATTCATTTCCAAAGGCTGCTGGCTGGTGAACTCTGCTTCTCATGGCTATGTCATTCTGCTCTGCTCTCTCTGAATTGCTCTCATTCTCCAAAATGTTTCCTCTTTTTGTTGAACTCCAGCAAACCAATCAAGACCCACCCAAATGGGTGGAGACATGTCATCACCTAATCCAGTTTAACAAGCACTCTTGATTAAATCACATCTCCAGGGAGATGATCTAATTACAGTTTGAAATATACAGTATTGAATAGGGATTATTCTGCCTTTATGAAATGGGATTTTGATTAAAACATGGCTTTTCTAGGGTCCATACATCCTTTCAAACCAGCACAGTATGTAATATGACCGATCGTCCCATGATTTCTCTATTTCTATTGAAGAGCTCTATAAATTATCTATGCCTAAAAGCCACACAAGTCAGCTTTGAGTTTCCCTTCTCCATTACATAGTATTGTCAGTCAAAACTCTTAGTTTTACTACAACAGAAAACTAAATTACTTATGTGGGAAAAGGGGAGTGTGCTGGTTTGAAACTATTATGTACCTCAGAAAAGCCATGCTCTTTTGATCCAATCTGTGGGTACAGACTTGCATAGGTGTGATCTTTTCATTAGTTTGTTTTCATGGAGATGTGGACCCATCCATTCAAGGTGGGTCTTAACTAGTTTTCTGGAGTCCTTAAAAGAGCTCATAGAAAGAGAGAGCTCACAGCTAAAACAGATTTCAGAAGTCTGGAGACAGACAGAAGCTGAGAGAGGAGGCCACTAGAACGAGGAGTTGAAAGCAATGAAACCCAGGAGCAAAAGGCCAGCAGATGTTGCCATGTACCTTCTTATGGGACAGAGAAACCCAGGGCATGATCAGCCTTTCTTGAGTGAAGGCATTCTCTTGTTGATGCCTAAATTTGGACATTTTCATGGCCTTGGAACTGTAAATTTGTAACCTAATAATTTCCCTTTCTAAAAGCCAACCCATTTCTGGTATATTGCATTCTGACAGCATTTAGTAAATGCTGTCAGAATGCAATATAATAAGGATGCAATTATAATAAGGATGCAGGTATATTTTATAGAACCACAGGGCAAATCAGGCCTGTAGTTACTTCTAGAAACAGTTATTGGAATGGCATGTGGTCTCTTACTCCATCTCATCTCTATTTTTCTTTGAACGTATGGCTTCATCTCACTCCTCTCCACTCCTCTTTCTCACTCCTTTTCTTTAAACACTGACTTTTTCTGCTTCTCTTGTGGAAATGGTATGTAGAAAATGGTATGTAGAAAATACATATATATTTCATTTTAGAAAATTTGGTACAAATAGATATAGAACTAGGTGCCTATTCTAGGTGTAATACAATTATGGAAAATAGAGACACCTTATTCAAAATGGATGTTAGGGGCTCAGCCTTAACTCTGGGGCAGAAAAGTGGTCATTTTGAGCTGAATGAATAGTGCTGAGGAAGCATACATCCAGCAACCATCTCCTAGCCCTCACCTACCCTTACCCCTCCTTTTCTATAGTGCACAAATGTTTTTGTGTGTTTCCATTCCACAGCCTGGGGAAGATGTTAGATCAAATGAAAAGGCCCAACCATACTTTGAATCCAGAAATCAATAACAAGTAGCCTCAGATGCTTATCAGGACAAGAACTCTCAGTAGCAGGGCCCTTGCCCACTGGGTCATAAAAATACTCTACCCTTCATAGGATATATTTGTTTCTCTTCTCTGACACAAAGTGGAGTATGTGGAGCTGCCATCAACCAACCCTCATACAAGGAGCTGTCCTCCCCAGGACACGGGCCAATATGGGATCTCTTCCTCTGCTCTTTTAGATGCTTTATACTGTGCAATAAAGTGGTCATTTGCTGAAAGTTTCTATTGTGCTTGAGCCTGTGTACCCACAACACTGTACAGCAACTCACTTCACAAATAGTTGTACTCTACCACCCTTATTCATTTTTATAGTTATCTAGTCAGCTTTGTCATATACTTTGCTATTATCTACAATAGTTCTCTTACCAAGAGCCATTCCATTTCTTTTAATAGAATGTTTTATCTATTCATTCTCCATTCCTACTGCTTTTATAATTTGGCAAAATGATAGTTCAAAGCAGGGATATTTTACAGCTTTTAAATTTGTATTTCTTTAATCTACTAGTGAGGACAAATTTTTTTTCATGTCTACAGACCATTAGTTTTTCTTCTTTATTGGTCTGTTTTTTGTGTGCAGCATCCACCTTTCTTTTTAGATATTTATTTCTTTTCAGGTAAGAGCTCTCTAAACATTATGGCTATTAGTTCATTTACATAATATATGTTATAAATAAATTTCCCAATTTATTTGTCACCCACTTTTGAAAATTTTTGTTTTATTTTACATAAGGAAAATATTTTATTTGAATGTAGTAAAAATTTTCAACCTTTCCTTTATGGTTGCTGTATTTAAAATTTTGTTTAGGAAGGCCTTCTCATTCCTAGAATTGATTTTATTCAACTATGTTTTCTTTCAGTTCCTTTTTTTTTTTTTTTGGTCTCATCTAAAATGTAGTTTCATTGTATGATCTGAGGTCCAGCTCAAATTTTTTCCCAATTAGTTAAACAATTAACCCAGTACCATTTATTTAATCATATTTCCACTAATTTGAAAATATTTGTATCATATCCTAAATGTTTATATGCACTTCAAATTCCTGTTGCTTTTTGTTTGTGATATTTGTTCATTTAACCATTCATTTTGGAGGATATGTTCTTCCACATTTGGTATTAGGGAAAAACAAGTCTCCACTAAGTTTAAGAAGCATTCTTAACTTGTCTTGACTTGTAAAAATTATATGCAAATGTTTTTAACAGTTTTTAAATTAAAACAGAATCACCTAATTGTTTTGAGTAAACAATAAAGTACATATTTACAAAATTACTTTAACCAGTGATGGGTCAAATGAAGAGTGGGGGGACCCTCTAATTTAGGTGAATTATCTTACTAATTTAAAAAGAAAAAAGAAGATAGAGAAAGAACTATTTGAGGAATTTCAGTTGGCTTTTTTAGGTTCCTTTCCAAGAGAATAATTCCTGTGCTTTTTTTCCTTTTAATTATTCAATCAAAATTCTTACTCCTCGCATTCAAAGCTCTTTATAAAATTGCAATACTACTGGAAATGGGACAGGACAACTATTATACAAAGATCACTACCTAGTAAGAAGAAGAAAAACCACTTAGTTGAGTGGGAGTGATGGTAGAGGAGGGAAGATTGAAGATTGTGCTATGTGTGTTGAGATTCTCTCAAAAAAAGGATATGGACAAGATCTACATTGTACAGGTGCATCAATGTCCATGATGAATGTACTTTGAAAAGACTTCAGTTTCTCTTCCTATTTTTAGAGCTAAAAACAATCTAGGAATTTTAGAGAAAATACAGGAGACTCAAAAATCATGCCAACGCTTTACTTAAACTATTACTACTAACAACTATCAATTATTATTTCCATGTTTTCCCAATGGAGGAAAACTCTATATACAATGAGCACTTTATAAGCACATAGCAAATATGGAATAGGATATTATCAACACTGCTTTCAAAAAGAGGAAAGAGAATCATGGTGTGAAAAGAAATAAAATATAATTGAGTTATTATGGTTATGGATTTTAAATGAAGTCAGGAGGAGATTTCAGGTGCAAATCTCAGTCAGATATCACTAACTGCTAAAGTATGCATAGCCATAAGCAACAAATGTTTCTCAAAACCCTAAGGACATGATTTCTCGAAAGATGATAGAATGGGATAGAATGAGATCACTCCTGCTCCATGAACAACTAGAAAATTGACAAAAAAACAACCAGGACAGCAGTTCCAGGGTGCAAGTGATCAGAGAGGGTCCTCTACACTATACAAGGAGATCCTGGATGAAAAAGCAGAGAAATTGGGACAGAGAGACTGGTGTGAGTATGCTCAGTTATGACTTCACTTGGGGCAAGCAACAGCATGCAGGAAGGAGTAGATTCCGGAAAAGGAGGACAGTCTTGCATTCCTGCCAACATCCACTGCTAGTTTGGGAGATCTTCCCTCTCAGCTTCACAGTCAGAAGCTCCTGTGCAGAACCCAGAAGTCAGCAAACTTGGTTTGCCTGCACACAGAACTTCCAGTGAGTATACAGTACCTGAACCAGTCCCTGAAGCAGGCCACTGTGGATGCATGGTTTTGGGCTGGAACTGGGGGCCCTCCTTTTGGGAGGAAGGAGAGATTGAGGCAGTCTGACAATTGGCCTGCAAAAGAGACTTGTTGGATCCCACTACCACTTCTTTCCTCACAGAGTTGCAGAGCCCTCAAGCATGCACAGGCAGAAATCAAGAAAGCAAGCCAATCCATGCTGCACTCCAGGCTTTTCCAGGTTGGCTAAGAGCCAGGGCAGTTGAAATACTCAGTCTCACAGTCCAAGGTCATTCTAAGCTGGAGCCTGGCAACCACAAGACCCATGAGGCCAACAAGCAGATTCTCTGCCAAGGTAAACATTACCCACCCCCCAGCCCTGGGGTTGAGGGCTTTCAGCATATACTGAGACCAGTGGCCTTGGCTGGAATTGCACCAGCTGGCTGCTGCAATGAGGGAGGTTAGGCCTGAGGGGAAGAGTTAGCTCGAGAGTGCTATCAGCTTGGAAGATGCAGAAGCCAGCCTGGGAAAATGCCTATCTTTCTAGCTTTCAAGAGATTTTTCAATGAGAGTTGCATCTCCTGCATGAGATCTGGGCCCTGCTTTGGCAGGGAATTACAGACAAACCAAGGGCACAAAGAGGCTATTTCAGTTTGCTAAAGCTGCCAGAATGCTATATACCAAAAATGGAATGGCTTTTATAAAGGAAATTTATTATGCTACAAGTTTATAGTTCTAAGGACATAGAATGTCCAAACTAAGGCATCCAGAGAAAGATACCTTAAATCAAGAAAGGCCAATGTCTGTCATATGGAAAGGCACATGGCTGGTGTCTGCTGGTCCTTCTTCTTGGTTCCATTGCTTCCAGCTTCTTATGCCAGTGGTTTCCTCTCTAAGGGTCTGTGGGCCTTCACTTAGCTCCTCCAGGACACAACTGTAGGTTCTGGCTTGCTTAGCATCTCATGGGAAGGCACACAGCAACATCTGCTGGGCTCTGCCAATTCTAACATCTGTTCTCTCTGTTGGTACTTGAAGCATCTCCAAATATCTTTGTGTCTGTCAGCTCTGAAGTAACTGTTTTCCAAGTGTCTGCATCTGAGGTTTGTACAAAATGTTTCCCCTTTTAAAGGACTCTAGTAAACTAATCAGACACCATGAAAGGGTGGAGTCACATCTCCACCTAATCTAAAGGCCACATCCACAACTGGGCATGTCACAATTTCCAGGAAGTAATCCAATCAAAGATTCCCACTCTAAAAATAAGGCTGGCCCCACAAGATTGGATCAGGATGAAAACATGGCTTTTCTGGGGTACATAATAGTTTCAAACCAGCACAGAGACCTTCAAAGCAAATCCAAGCAAACACAAAACCTTAGATGAATGACGGAAATCAACTTTCAATATAGCATTAACAAGATGATCAAATGCCTCAAAGGCAAATGGCAAAAAATATGGAAAAATTGGAACTGACTCTCAGGGAAATGAAGGACAACATGAAGTGCACAAATATAATAATAATTGGCGCCCCACAAGGAGAAGAGGCTGGGAAGATTATTTGAAGAAATAATGGGAAAAAAACCTCCCAACCCTTATAAAAGACATGAATATGCAAATCAAAGTAGCCCAACAAGAACCCCAAATAGCATAAATCCAAAAAGACCCACTCCAAGACACACAGTAATCAGACTTTCTAAAGTTGAAGAGAAGCAGAAAGTTATGAAAGCAGCAAGAGAAAAGCAATTCACCATATACAAGGAAAGCCACATAAGACTAAGTTCAGACTACCCAACAGGCACCATGGAGTCAAGAAGGCAGTGATATGATATATTTAAGATTCTGAAACAGAAAAAATTTCAGCCACGAATTTTCTATCCAGCAAAGTTGTCCTACAAAAATGAGGAACAGATTAAAATTTTCACAAACAAATGCTGAGAGAATTTGTTAACTAGAGACCTGTCCTACAAGAAATACTAACAGAAATTCTTTGACTAAAAAAAAAGAAGAGGGATGTCTGAAGGAGGGCACGGAATTGAAGAGTATCAGTAAGGGTATCTTAAAGGATAAAAAGAAAGAGAGGGAAAAGAATATATAGCTGTGACAAATAAAAACCAAAGGATAAGATGGTAGACTCAAGAACTGCCTTTACCGTAATAACTTTGAATGTTAATAGACTCAACTCACCAATTAAAAGATATAGAGTAGCAGAATGGGTTTAAAAATATGATCTATCTATATTATGCTTACAAGAGACTCATCTTAGACTCAAGAATACAAATAGATTGAAAGTGAAAGGATGGAAAAAGATATTCCATGCAAGCTGTTATCAAAAGGAGGAGTAGCTATACTAATATCTGACAAAATAGAATTTAAATGTAAAGATGTCATAAGAGACAAGGAAGGACACTAAATATTAATAAAAGGAACAATTCACCAAGAAGAAATAACAATCATAAATTTTTATGCTCCCAATCAAGGAGCTCCAAAATCCATGAGGCAAACATCAAGAAAGCAAAACTGAAGGGAGCAATAGATGTTTCAACAATAGTGGGAGACTTCAATATACCATGCTTCTTTATAGATAGACCAACCAGACAGAGGATCAATGAGGAAATAGAGAAACTTAACAATGTGATAAATGAATTAGATATAACACATATATAGATCATTACACCCCAAGACTCCAGGATATATATTCTTCTCTAGTGCTCGTGGAACATTCTTCAGGATAGATCATATGCTGGGGTACAAAAAGGTCTCAGTAAATTTTTTAAAAGCTGAAATTATTCAAAGTACATTCTCTGACCATAATGCAATGAGCTGGAAATCAATAACAACCAAAGAACCAGAACTTTCACAAATTTATGAACATTGAGTAACACTCTTAAACAGTAGGTCAAAGAAGAAATTGCAAAAGAAATTGGTAAATATCAGGAGATGAATGAAAATGAGAATACAACCTACCAGAAATTATGGGATGCAGCAAAGACAGTGCTGAGAGGGAAATTTATTGCTCTAAATGCCTATATTAAAAAAGAAAAAAAAGAACAGAAAACAAGGACTTACCTGCTTACCTGAAGGAACTAATGAAAGAACAGCATACTAACACCAAAGCAAACTGAAGAAGAAAAATAACAAAGATTAAAGCAGAAAAAAATGAATTGGAGAACAAAAAGAAAACAATAAAAAGAATCAATAAAATCAAAGTCGGTTCTTTGAGAAAATCAGTTAAATCAATGGGCCCCTGGCTAGGCTGACAAAGAAAAAAAGAGAGAGGATACAAATAAACAAATTCAGAAATAAGAAGGGGATCATTACCAAGGACCCTGAAGACATTTTTAAAAATAATCCTAAGAGGATACTATGAATAACTATGGACCAACAAACTAAACAACTTAGATGAAATACAAATTCCTAGAAACACATGAGCAACCTACACTGACCTGAACAAAACAATCAAAAGTAAAGAGATTAATCTATCATCAAAAATTTCCCTACATGGTGTGCAATGGTAGCTCAGTGGCAGAGTTCTCACCTGCCACGCCAGAGACCCAGGTTGGATTCCTGGAACCTGCCCATGCCAAAAAAAAAAAAAAAAAAAAATCCCTACAAAGAAAAGCCCAGGGCCAGATGGCTTCACAGGGGAATTTTCCCAAACATTCCCAAAAGAACTAACACTAGTCCTGCTCAAATTCTTCCAAAATTTTGAGGAGAAAGGAGCACTACCTAATTCTTTTTATGAAGCTAAAATTGCTTCAATACCAAAACTGTGTAAAGATGCTACAAGAAAGGAAACTACACACCAATCTTCCTAATGAATACAGATGCAAAAATTCTCCTCAAAATACTTGCAAATCAAATGCAATGACACATTAAAATAATTACACACCATAAACAACACAAGAAAATTAATCAATGTATTACAACACATTAACAAAGAAAAGGGAAAAATCACATGGTCATCCCAATTGATGCTGGAAAAGCATTTGACAAAATTCACCACCCTTTTCTGATAAAAACACTACCAAAAGTAAGAATTGAAAGAAACTTCCTCAATATGATAAATGGCATATATGAAAAATAATTGCCATTATCATCCTTAATGGTGAGAGACTGAAAGTATTCCCCCCTAAGATAGGGAAAAAGACAAGGATGCCCACTGTCACTATTGTTATTCAATATTGTGCTAAAAGTTACAGCAAGAGCAAATTGGCTAGAAAAAGAACTAAAAGGCATCCAAATGAGAAAGGAAGTAGTAAATTTTTCATATTTGCAGATGACATGATCCTATATGTATTAGTTTGCAAGATGCTGGAATCTGATATTGCATAACTGGAATGGCTTTTGCAAAAGGGAAATTTAATAAGTTACAACTTCACAGTTCTAAGGAAGTGAAAGTGTCCAAATTAAGGCACCAACAAGTGGTTACTTTCACTCAAGAAAGGCTGATATTATACGGAACAACTCTGTCAGCTATGAAGTCATGTGGCTGGCATCTGCTGGTCCCTTGCTCCTTGGGCTCCATTGCTTTCAGTCTCTGCCCATGTGGCAGTTCCTCATTTTGCTTCTCTGGGTCTGGCTTTCATCTTTTGGCTTCTCTAGGCTCTCTTCAGGTTCAGGCTTGCTTAACATCTCATGGGAAGGCACATGCCAATGTCTGCTAGACTCCAAGCATCTTCAAACATTCATGTCTCTGCTCTCTCAGTTGGCCCTGAAGTTTCTGTAGGCTCTCTCTCTGTCACCTCTGTCATTTCTGACATTTCTCCAAAATGTTTTCTCTTTTAAAGGATTCTAGTAAACTAATCAAGACCCACCTGGAATGGATGGAATCACATCTCCAATTAATCAAAAATTAACACCCATAATTGGTTGTGTCTCATCTCCATGGAGATAATGTAATCAAAAGATTCCAACCTACATTATTGGATCAAACTTAAAACAAACAGCTTCCTTCACAACATGGAATCAGGACTTTTCTGGGGTATATAATACTTTCAAACTGACACACTATACTGGGAAAATCCTGAGAAATCTGTGAAAAAGCTACTTGAGCTAATGAACAAATTCAGCAAAGTGGTGGGATACAAAATTAATGTGCAAAAATCAGTAACGTTTCTATGAGTATTGACCTAACTGAGGAAACAATTAAGGGAAAAAATCCATTCAAAATAGCAACTAAAAGAATCAAGTATTTAGGAATAAACTTAACACAGATGTAAAGGACCTATATGAAGAAAACTGCAAAATGTTGCTGAAATAAATCAAAGATCTAAATAGGTGGAAAGACATTCTGTGCTCATGAATAGAAAGGTTAGATGTAGTTAAGATGTCAATTCTACCTAAATTGATCTATATATTCAACACAATACCAATAAAAATTTCAACAGCCTGCTTTGAAGATTTGAAAAGCAGGTTACTAAATTTATTCAGAAAGGAAAGACACCCCCAAATAGCCAAAAATATTCCAGAAAAAAAACAAACTGAGAGGATTAACACTTCCTGATTTTAAACCTTATTATAAAGCCACAGTGGTAAAAACAGCATGATACTGGCATACAGACAGACATATTGATCAATGGAATTGAATTGAAAGTGCAGAAAAAGACCACCAAATCTATGGTTAATTGATCTCCAACAAGGCCCCCACACCCACTGAACCGGACAGAATAATCTTTTCAAAAAATGGGCCTGGGAGAACTGGATATCAATAGCCAAAAGAATGAAAAATGACCCCTACCTTATACCCTATACAAAAGTAACTCAAAGTGGATCAAAGACATAAATATAAAACCCATAAAACTCCTAAAACAAAATGTAGAGAAACAGACATTTTCACATTGATGTTTATAGCAGCATTACTCACAATTGGCAAAAGATGGAAACAATCAACAGGTGGGTGGATAAACAAAATGTAGCATATACATATGATGGAATATTATACAGCAGTAGGATGAAATGAGGTCCTGAAGCATAGCAACATGGATAAAACCTTGAGGACGTAATGCTGAGTGAAATAAGCCAGAAACAAAAGGATAGATATTGCATGATTTTGCTAATATGACCCTGGTAAAGGTAAATTCAGAGTCTTATAATGTAGAATATATGGGACCTAGAGAAACACAGAAGTAGAGATGGGTGAGTAGTTACCTAACGAGGTTAAACTTAAGTGTATGAGAATGGATAGAAGTGATGGTAGTTCATTAGTGGGTTTATAAGTAATGTTGAAAGGGAATATGATTGAAAGGGGTTGTATAAGGCCATGTGTCTCAATGATTAACATTACAAATAAAAATAAATTCTTGCACGAACTACTTCAAAGGTATGAATCTTATTCAAAGAGTCAGTAATAGAGAGGTATGGGGGAAAACTAATATTACATTCTATAGCCTATATTTAACAGGAAGACATCACCAGTACCACAGCAAAGCTAGGGGTAAATAACTGGGGGAAAGGGACAAGAGTTAAGGGGAGGTAACCACTGACCTGATTCCAGAGCTGCCATTGAATTCAAGAACTTACCTGCAAGAGCCCCTTGTGTTCTATCATCTCTCCAACAGCCCCATGTTCCTATTGATGAACTTTGTTGGTTCCAAACATCCCTCTTTGGGTTGAAGTTCTGGCCTTTCTTTATTGTTATGTGGTAAGGGGCATTTGAAACTTTATTGTTCTTGCCTTCTTCCTCTATATCCTAGCTTAGCCAAACTCCCCCTCTATAATAATTCCCCTGAAGTCCTTCATCTTCACACTTCCTTCAAAACTAAGCCAAATGGGTGAGTAAGATTTGGGATATTTTTAATAATTGCCCTCAATTCATCTTTGTTCTTACTCATAATCCAGCAGGTTTTGCAAAAAAAATTCAGTCTTATCATTCAGACATATGAGCCTGAATACTCACACTGTTCTAGTTTGCTAACTGCTGGAATGCAATATACCAGAAACAGAAAGGCTTTTTAAAAGGGGGAATTTAATAAGTTCTTAGTTTACAGTTCTAGGGCCAAGAAAATGTCCCAGTTAAAACAAGTCTATAGAAATGTCCAATCAAAGGCATCCAGGGAAAGATACCTTGGTTCAAGAAGGCTGATGAAGTTCAGGGTTTCTCTCTCAAGTGGAAGGGCACATGATGAACACAGTCAGAATTTCTCTCATCTGGAAAGGCATGTGGTGAACACAGTCAGGTTCCTCTCTCATCTGAAAGGGCACATGGCGAACACAGCATCATCTGCTAGCTTCTTCTCCTGGCTTCCTGTTTCATGAAGCTCCCTGGGAGGCATTTTCCTTCTTCATCTCCGAAGGTCACTGGCTGGTGGACTCTCCTTCTTGTGGCTATGTCATTCTGCTCTGCTCTCTCTGAATTTCTCATTCTCCAAAATGTTTCCTCTCTTATAGGACTTCAGAAACTAATCAAGACCCACCCAAATGTATGGAGACATGTCATCATCTAATCCAGTTTAACAACCACTCTCGATTACATCACATCTCCAGGGAGATGATCTAATTACAGTTTCAAACATACAATGCTGAATAGGGATTAGAAGAAACGGCTGCCTTTACAAAATGGGATTAGGATTAAAACATGGCTTTTCTAGGGTACATACATCATTTCAAACCAGCACACAGACCTTTACCAATTAATTCACAGGACTGCTGGTGGAGGTCATGCCAAAATCTATATAGATAAAGCTAATTGGGAAGATCCCTTAAATGTTTTTCAAAACAAAGAGCTACTGACAGAATTGAAGCATTTATACTAGCTAAGCAACTTCAAAAGGTCATACCTGAAATTTTCCACCAAGTTACTGATTGGATAAAATTCATATATTCATATATGAATATTATAAGAAGCTTGAAAAAACACTTAAACAATTCTCAGTTCTTGACCATATGAATTATGAAACCTCTACCCTATTTAATTCTGCTTATGCCAGTGGCCTTTTAGAAGAACTAAGCACCACTCTAAAATGTAAACAACTAAATTGGGCCACAATGGAACCCTGATGTAGTAAATCTTACAGGTCAATTAGAAAACACCTTTAAAAAGGCTGAGAAAAGGAAATCCTCCCAAGCTAAAATAGCACAAATACAGTTGGCACAAACCACGACTTTTCAATTACAGCAGCTAAATAAGCCCTTGATGTACCCCTTAGGCAACAGGGAACAAGGCACCACCAGTTCTTATAAATAACCAGGACTTTGGAAAAGAGACTGACCAAAACTCAAAAATCAAAATAAAATAAAACACAAAAACAGCAGCAATCCCACCCCCACCCCACCCAGAATGCTCTCTTTACCCTCTAAAAAGCAAGATGTCTTTCAGTGAGACTGTTAAGACTGCTCCGAGGATATAGTAGAGCATTTTCCAGTTTTCCACAACTTCAGGCAAAATAGATCTGATCACTAGAAATGAGGATATATGGATCCAAATATACTGGAGCTACCTTCTCTGTATTAAATCCCACTGCCCGCATTAACCTTCCTCTGCAGAGTATAGAAAGAATTCAAATGGTGAATCTTCAACAAAACCATGACCATATTTAAATTCCTATCAATTCTCTTTCAGTTAGGATGTTTACAAGGTATCAATTTTTTAGTCCCTTCTACCACAATTTACCTTTTTGGTAGGGATTTCCTTGGATTATTCCAAGGACATATATCCTTCCCCTAAAAGTGTTCTCGAAGACCATGAATCTTTCGGTCAATATGCTCAATAACCAATTCCTTGATATAGTTTCACAGTGTGACTGTGTGGTTGTGAAAACCTTGTGTCTGATGCTCCTTTTATCTACCTTGTCAACAGACAAGTAGAACATATTGAATAAAAATAAATAATAGGGGGAACAAATGTTAAAACAAATTTAGTTTGAAATGTTAGTGATCAATGAAAGGGAGGGGTAAGGGGTATGGTATGTATATATATTTTTTCTGTTTTTGTTTTATTTTTCTGTTATCTTTTTATTTCTGTTTCTGAATTGATGCAAATGTTCTAAGAAATGATCATGATGATGAATATGCAACTCTGTGATGATATTGTAAATTACTGATTATATATGTAGAACGGAATGAGCAAATGTTAAGAATGTGTTTATTTCTTGTAATTTTTTTAATTAATAAAAAATTTTTTAAAAAAGAAGTGCATCATGGTCCATGTCCTCAGGACCTTGAAAAATTAGACCCTTAAAAAAAATAAAAATAACCAATTCCTGAGACATGGGAGTTTCAAAAAAAGAAAGGGTTTCTTACTAGGCATGTAGTAAGAAAGATGGCCTAGCAACCCAAAATCTGTCTCCTCAAACTGTAATAATTCTGATAGTTTTATTAGAGAAAAAGATGGGCACAGTTTAGGATAATGAGCCCTAGATCATATAATTAGAGGTGAACTAATAATTATATATGTTCTGTGACTAAGCATGCACAGATTGATTACATGCTTAGTCATAGAATATATATATGTTTTTATAAAAATATATACATTTTCTATAAAAAATGGCAGAATGAGGTATAGGTGACTTGTAGGTTAAAGTCTAAGCTACTGTGCATGTTAGGCAGGAATATTTTGGCTAGATCCAGTCTTGGTTATCAGATAACTTTAGACTTGGGGTGGGTTAGTTCTGGGCAGACCCAATACCCTTCATTAAGAAATATTAGGGGCTGTCTTTAGTGATTAAAAAACTCTAAAGTTGAAAAACTGGATAACTAGGTATAAATGAAGGTTAGTTACAAAGTTTTTACAATCATGGGCAGAAGATAAAGGCTATTCAATCATTATCAGAGATCAGGGCATCTGGATTACAATCTAGAAGATTTCAAGTACTTCTCTCTGTCTACTCCAATATACCAGAAAGCATAAAGGAATATCGATATAATGATTCAGCAATCAAAATCATCCCTTAAATCTTGATTTCTCAGTAACAAAGGGGGAAAATAATTTGGGACTCTTAGAATTAGATTCAACAGACCAGGATAAGGAATTAAGGCCTATACGCATTCCTGCCCTTTCAGTCAAAGAAATAAAAGTTACTACCACCCTCCTCTATCCCAACCTATTTATGGTCCACATTGTCTACTGATATTTGGTCTCATTCTTATTACCACACCTATCCCTGCTCCTAGGACCTCTTCCTGGACTTTGAATGAATCTAAATCGTTCTAACTTTCCCTCCTTCTAAGACCAAAACTCAATTAAGAAGAGTTTTAGGCCTTGCAGAATATTGTAGAAGTTAGATTCCTAATTTTTCTTTGATGACTCAACCTTTATATGTTTTGCTTAAAGCTAAACAAATTGAGCCCCTTATTTGGGAAATAAAGCACAGTTTCCTCAGTACTCCTGTTCTGGGACACCCTCACTGCAAATTGCCCTTTTTCCTCTTGGTTCATGAATAAGAAGGGAATGCCTGAGGTGTCCTTACATAAAAACATGGAGCCCATCATAGACCTCTAGGTTAATACAGCCAGCAACTGGATGCTGTAGCCAAGGGATTTCCTCCTTGCATGAGGTCCATTGCTGCAGCAGCAAAGACTTTAGAATCAATTGATGAATTAATTATGGGCTCTCCTTAACTAGTTATGACCCTTATTCTGTTGAAGCCCTTCTTAATGCTCATCACACTCAACATCTATCAGATGATTAACTTCTTATGAAATTTTCTTATATTTCCCCTCCCAATGTCTCCTTTGTTCATTACTGCAACCTTAATCCTGTTACTTTACTTTCTTCTATTCCTAACTAAATTCACAAATACATAGCTTTAACTGACCAATTGTTAACCCCTTGAGTAGACTTACATGAAATCCCAATTGATAATACATCTGGTATATAGGAAGCTCCTACCTTAAAGATAACTCAGGAATTTATCATTTTGCATATGCTAACACCTCTGTTTTAGTTTGTTAAAGCTGCTGGAATGCAATATACCAGAAATGGAATGGATTTCTTTGGGGGGGGTGCAGTGCATGGTCTGGGAATCAAACCTGGATTGCCCATATGAAAGGTGAGCATTCTACCACTGAACGACCCGTGCACCCTGGTGTGGCTTTTAAGAAGGGAATTTATTAAGTTGCAAGTTTACAGTTGTAAGGCCATGAAAATGTCCAAATTAAGGTACCAACAAGAGGTTACCTTCACTCAAGAAAGGCTGATACCATCCAGAGTACCTCTGTCAGCTGGAAAGGCACCTGGCTGGCATCTGCTAGCTTTCTCTCCTTATTTCATAAGTCTTCCATGGGAGCATTTTCTTTCAGCATCTCCAAAGATCTCTGGCTGCATGGGCTCTGCCAACACTAATGCTTTTTCCAAAAATGGTTCCCTCTTAAAAGATAAGGAACCCCACCTGAATGTGTTGAGACAAATCTCCATGGAAACCACCTAATCAAAAGTTACCACCCACAATTGGGTGTGTCACATCTGTATGGAAACAATAAAAAAGACCTCACCCAGCAATTGAATGAGGATTAAAGAACATGGCTTTTCTGGGGTACACAGTTTCAAACTGGTGCAATCTCTAACCATGGAATAATAGAAACAAATTCCCTACCTAAAGCCAAGTCAGCCCAGCAAGCTGAACTTTTTCCCCTCACAAGAGCCTGATACTTGCAGAAGGAAAAACAGCAAATATATACATGGATATTTGGTATGCCTTTGAGATTGTTTATGGCTTGGGGATGTTAGAGAAACAGAGATTTTTAACCTCCAATGGAAGAAAAATTTAAAAAAACAACTCATGTTATGGACTTGCTAGATGCTATACTATAAACAAAGACTTTGGCTATAATTAAAATTCCTCATCATTCTCAGGCAAGTATGGAGGAAAGCACTGGCATCCACATGGCAGACACAGCTACAAAGAGTATAGTTACAAATTCTAATCCTATTCCTGTCTCTATAATGACTTTTGAACCAAATAACTCCATTGAAAACATAAAAAAAAATTATTCCTTGAGGCTGAACAAAACACCCCTCCCCAGGAGACAGAAAAATGGAAAAATGCCAGCTGCTTTTATGAGCCTGAAATTATATCATGGTTTGGCCCTAATGGTAAACTAGTTCTCCTATAACTGCCTTCAGGAACAGTTTTGGAAATTACTCATATCATGACTCAATGGAATACTGAAAAATTGGCAAGCTGAGGAAAACCATATTTCTGGACACCATCCCCTAAAATAGTTCTGAAAATATATCATAATTGTTTAATTTGTCCCAAGCATAATACAGAAAAATAGTTCCATAGATCTCAAGGACATTTTCCCTTACCAACTGGACCATTTGAAATTTGGCTATGGGATTTTATTTAATTATCCCCATTCAGGGCTATAAATATGATTTAATAATGATTTGAATGTGTTCCCATTGGGCTGAAGCCTTTCCCTGCTATGGGCATCCATGGCCCAGGATTTTCCTGCATTTTGAGAGCATTTCCCCCCCATACTGAGAGCAAGTCATTGCATGTAACTGCCTAACTGACCAGGAAAGACATTAAAGGCCATCATATCTCCTCAGGGGGAAAGAATATACAAATGGCATTGTAAACAAGACATTGAAACTCCCCTCCCTTGTTCACTATTAACAAACCTCCAAACTCCTATATCACAAGACCCTGATGAAACTATTCTCACACTGTGCTGGTTTGAAATGATTTAGGTACCCTAGAAAAACTATGTTTTAATCCTAATCCCATTTTGTAAAGGGAGCCATTTCTTCTAATACCTATTCAGTACTGTATGCTTGAAACTGTACTTAGATCATCTCCCTGGAGATGTGACTCAACCAAGAGCAGTTGTTAAACTGGATTAGGTGGAGACATGTCTCCACCCATTCGGGTGGGTCTTGATTAGTTTACTGGAATCCTATAAAAGAGGAAGCATTTTGGAGAATGAGAGAGAATCTGAGAGAGCAGAGAATGCCACAGCACCCTGAAGAAGAAAATCCACCCAGTGACTTGTGGAGATGAAGAAGGAAATTGCATTCCGGGGAGCTGGAGAGGAAGCCAGCAGATGATGCCGTGTTTATCAGGTGACTTTCCAGCTGAGAAAGAAACCCTGACTGTGTTTGCCACACGCCTTTCCACTTGAGAGAGAACCCCTGAATTTCATCAGCCTTCTTGAACCAAAATATCTGTCCCTGGATGCCTTAGATTGGACATTTCTATAGACTTGTTTTAATTGGGACATTTTCTCATCCTTAGAACGGTAAATTAGCAACTTACTAAATTCCTCCATTTAAAAGCCATTCCATTTCTGGTATATTGCATTCCAGCAGCTAGCAAACTAGAATGCATACCCTTGTCCTAAACCTTTATAAACCTTTGCAGTCCCTTGCTCCCTTTGCATAGCACTGACTTCCATTTCCCAACCACCCTCTGGTTGTCAATCCTAATTAAATCTCAGATCTAACTCTGTGCCTGGTGTATTCTTTACTCTTCAGACTGCCCTCCAAGAGCTGGGTTGTAACACCTGTAGACAAGAAACTGCTGCTACTTTCACAAAGGTATTAGAAAAAATGTTTCCAAATTGGGGAATTCCCTTGAATCTTCACAATGACCAAGTAACCTACTTCACATGAAATATTATGAGAGTAATGTGCAAAATATGGCTTATTTTGCAACATTTTCATCGTGTGGAATGAGGAGTGGCAGAGTATACCCCTTCCCCCAAACCACCTAAAGGATAGGCAAAACCTGACTGAAGCAGCTGTTCTGGGGTTCAGGAGACCAGGGAAGTACCATGTAACATCCATGGAAGAGTGTGACAAAGAGACAGAGGAATTGTGGTGAGTGAGTCACTCAGCATGACTCCCAGCACCCATCCCCCCACTCTCAAGGCAGGCAGCTTCTGTTTGGCCCAGTTCCTGCCCACTGCTGTGGATTGAATAAGACAGAGAAGTCCTCCCACCCTGGGAACAGAGGAGGACATGGCACAGTTTTGAGCCAACAGTTGGGCAGTGAAATTGGACCTCTGGGTCCCCTAGCTTTGGCCCTTTCCAGACAGACATCTGCAGTGCCATTGTTTATACCCACCTCAGCAGCAGAGCAGACAAAATGCTGAAAATACCCCAGGGTTGTACAGTGATGAGAAACAGGTTGGTGAAGAATGCCATCTGCTGGACAGGTGGCAAAGCACAGTCTTAGAAAACTACTTTCCTGACCCTCTTCCCAGGGCCCTTTGGATCTGGTCTGTAATCCCACATAAGTCCCTGGCCCTGTTATGGCTGGGAACTATTAACAAACAAAGTGCCAAAGAAGAGCTTTAATGCAAAACAAATCAATAACAAAATCTTAGATAAGAGAAACCATCTTCTGGAATAATCTTATCAAGATAATCTGGAAAAACTACTCAAAGATGTTCAAATAAATCTCCTAGACAAATCCAAGGACATAAATGAAAAAGGGATTAAAAAGATATTAAGAAGACACTGGGTGAGCATACGGAAGAATTTGAAAGCATAAAAAAAAAACAGAACTTATGAGAATGAAAGCACAGTAGATGAGATTTAAAATACACTAGAGACATAAAACAGCAGATTTGAATAGGCAGAAGAAAAGATCAGTGACTTATAAGTCAGGACATTTGAAATAAAAAAGACAGAAGAATAGAGAAAAATGGAAAAACTTGTGCAGGATCTCAGGGAACTGAGTGACACTGCAAATTACACAAAATATGCATTGCTGGTGTCCCCAAAGGAGAAGGTAAAGGAGATAGAAAGAATATCCAAGGAAATAATGGCTGAAATGTTCCCAATTCTTAAGAAAGATATAAGGATACCAGAGAAAGAAGCCCAACATACTCTAAGCAGAATAAACCCTAATATAACCTCTCTGAGACACATACTAATCTGAATGTCAACTGCCACAGATAAAGAGAGGATTTGGAAAGCAAAAAGAAAAAAAAATGATTTGCCTCATAAAAGTGAACTGCAATATGCTTAAGTTCCAATTTCTCATCAGAAACCATGAAGGCAATAAGGCAGTGGTATATTTAAGGTACTAAAAGAGAAAAACTAAGCCACGAATCCTTTATCTGGAAAAACTGTCCTTCAAAAATGAAGGATAGTTTGAAATATAGATAGAGAAACAGAAACTGAGACAGTTCATCAACAAGAGATCAGCCCTACTAAAAATACTAAAGGGAGTTCCCGAAGGCTGAAAAGAAATGACAGGAGAGAGAACTTTGAAGGATAGTGCATAAATTAATATTATCAATAAGAGTAACTAAAATCTTAAAAAGAGAGGCAAATATAAGATATGACATATATAAGCCAAAGTATACAATAGTTGAAGTAAGTACTGTTTAACAGTAACAATATTGAGGTTTTTTTAAATATTTTTGTTGACAAAACTTCATACACCTACACTCCATACATGGTGTACAATCAATGGTCCACAATATTATCACATAATTGTGTATTCATCACCATGATAATTTTTAATACATCTGTATCATTTCAGAAAAAGAAATAAAAAGAAAAAAGGAAAAACTCATACATCCCAAACCCCTTACCCTTTCTCATTGACCACTAGTATTTCAATCTACCCAGTCTTTTTTTATCCTGTATCCTCCCATTATTTATTTATTTTTATTCATAATTTTTTCTCATCTGTCCACATTCTGGATAAAAGGAACAACACTGAATATTAATGGATTAAACTCTTCAATCTAAAGGCACAGGTTGGCCAAATGGATTAACAAATATGATCCATGTATGTGCTGTCTACAAGAGATTCACCTTAGACCCAAGGATACAAATAGACTGAAAGTGAAATGTTGGAAAAAGGTATTCCACACAAACAGTAACCAAGAAATAGCTGGGGTAGCTATACAAGTATTGAACAAAATAGGCTCTAAATGCAAAAATGTTATAAGTCAAAGAAGGACATTATATATTAATACAAGGGGAAATAGTACACAAGAAGAAATAACAATCATACATATCTATGCTCCTAACCATAGTGCCCCAAATTACATGAGGCAAATACTGACAGAACTGAAGGAGAAATAGATGTTTCTACAATAATAGTTTGAGATTTCAATACATCACTTTCATTAAGAAATAGAGCTTATAGACAAAGGATCAATAAGGAAACAGAGAACTTGAATAGAACTATAAATGAACTAGACCTAACAAACATTTATAGAACATTGCACCCTGTGCTGGTTTGAACCTGTTTTGTACCCCAGAAAATGTCATATTCTTTTAATCATTCCTGTGGGTATAGACCTATTGTGGGTGAGAACTTTTGGTTAGGTTATTTCAATTAAGACATGACCCTAATTTACAGTCTAAGGCTGAGAAAACATCCCAGCTAAAGCAAGTCTATAGAAATGTCCAATCTAAGGCATCCAGGGAAAGATACCTTGGTTCAAAAAGGCCAATGAAGTTCAGGGTTTCTCTCTCAAATGAGAAAGCATATACAAACACAGTCAGGATTTCTCTCTCATTTGGAAAGGCACGTAGCAAACACTGAGTCATCTGCTAGCTTTCTCTTCTGGCTTCCTGTTTCATGAAGCTCCCCAGGAGGCATTTTCCTTCTTTATCTCCAAAGATCATTGGCTGGTAGACTCTGCTTCTCATAGCTGTCATTCTCTGCTCTCTCAGAATCTCTCCTTTTCTCTGAAATGTTTCCTCTTTTATAGGATTCCAGGAAACTAATCAAGATCCACCTGGAATGGGTGGAGACACATCTCTACCTAGTCCAGTTTAGCAACCACTCTTGACTGACTCACATCTCCAGGGAAATTATCTAATTAAAGTTTCAAACATACAGTACTGAATAGGGATTAGAACAAATGGCCGCCTTTATAAAATGGGATTAGGATTAAAACATGGCTTTTCTTGGGTTCATACATCCTTTCAAACTGGCACATGGACTAGCTATAATATAAAAACTCAGTGAACTGAGGTGGAGAACATGTATTATCAGGTTGGGGCCTATTGTAAAGGGTTCTAGATTGTAATCTCTTACAGCAGTCACATATATTAAGGAGTTGTAATGGTTATTTCTAAATTCTGAGCTGCTTGTTTGTAACCTGGTCATTCCTGGAAACTTCAGGTATTTGTGTGACACCTGAGACATAGAATTAGAACTCTGAAGCTGTGAAAATCAGTGGTACCCCAAACAGGAACTATTTAAAAAGTTGAAAAAGGGATCAGACTTCTAGTAGAGATATGAATGAAGCTGATCTGGATGAGAGTAAGGTAAATCAGAATACAGGGTAAAGGATGATATCATCCATACTTTCAAACTTCAACTTCTGTGTGAGACCAAAAGGAGAGATGTTTATTTGGTGCAAAATTTATATTTTGGGTAGTGCATTTCCTAATTTAACTTATATGGCCAATTTAATTGAACACCATAAGTACATGCTTGAATAGGGTGGGAGATTTTGTTGTTTTGTCTAGGTTAGTGTGATGCCCTGATATATCCAAGAGTAATTTGGGCAGTGAATAAAGAAGTATTTGCAAAGTCCCCTTGGGGGACTGAGGAGAAAGGAGGAAATGTTCAACTTCCCCATGTGAAGAATTTCTGATATTCTCGCAAGCAGTGGGGACAACTAAATCAATAGGCTGAGTCCTTGATCTTGGGGTTTGCCCCTATGAAACTTATTACTGCAAAGGATAGACTAAGTCTACTTAAAATTAGGCCTAAGAGTCACCTCAAGAGAACCTCTTTCATTGCTCAGATGTGGTCTCTCTCTCTAAGCCAGCTTGGCAGGTAAACTCCCTGCCATCCCCCCTTATGTGGGACATGACTCCCAGGAGTATAAATCTCCCTGGCAACATGGGGCAGAACTCCCAGGATGAGCTGGGACCTGGCATCATGGATTTTAGAAGGCCTTCTTCACTAAAAGGGGGAAGAGAGAAATTAGATAATGTGAAGTTTCAGTGGCTGAGAGATTTCAGAATCAAGAGGCTTTCCTGGAGGTTGTTCTTATGTATTGCATAGATATTCCTTTCTAGTTTATAGTGTATTGGAGTGGCTGGAGGGGTGAAACTATTGAGCTGTGTTTCAGTAGCTTTGATTCTTGAAGATGATTGTATAAAGATATTTTACAATGTGACCGCATGATTGTGAAAACTTGTATCTGATGCTCCTTTTATCCAGGGTATGGACAGATGAGTAAAAAAATATGGATAAAAATAAATGAATAATAGTGAGGGACAAAGGGTAAAATAAATTGGGTAGATGAAAATATAGTGGTCAATGAGAGGGAGGGGTAAGGGATATGGTATGCACGAGTTTTTTCTTTTCTTATTTCTTTTTCTGGAGTGATGCAAATGTTCTAAAAAATGATCACGGCGATGAATATACAACTATGTGATGATATTGTGAGCCACTGATTGTACACCATGTATGGAATGAATGTGTGTGAAAATATGTCAATAAAAATATTTTTTTAAATAATAATAATAGAAAGGTCCATGGGAAAAACTACCTATTGCATGGTATAGTCTGTATTTAACAGGAATACATCACTAATACCATAACAATACTAAGGATAAATAATGTTTTTGCTGTGCATGTGTCTATCTGTTTTTTTTATCTGGAGCAATGAAAAGTATCTAAAACTGACAGTGATGATTGTATAACTAAGTGAGGATACTGGGAAACACTGGTTGTTTATTTTGGATAGAATATATGCTATTTTACTATATCTCAATAAACTCTGCAGATTTAAAATAAATTTTAAAAAACAGAAAGATTCAAGTGCTAAAGAAAATGTGGCAAGGGAGGTATCCCTATTCAATATTCAAAAAGTAGCAGAATGGGGTCACCCCTCTGGAGATAATGTAGTAGATTCATAGGAGGCTAAATATGATTAGGCAATCCTGTTACTGAGAATATGCTTAAAAGAACTGAAAGAAAATAGACATTTTCACACTGATATTTATGGCAACACTATTCATGATACCCAACGGATGGAGGTAGCAAAGGGTACATTGACAGAGGAGCAGAAGGGCAAACTGTGATGGTATACATGGTGGAATATTGTGTGGCTTCAGAAAGGAACAAAGTCATGAGGCATGCAATGAGGTGACTTGACCAAGAGAACATTATGTTGAGCAAAATAAACCAGAAACAAAAGGAAAATAAAGGATCAGAGTAGAAATAAATGAAATTGAGAACAACACCAAAAACAATGGAGAGAATGAACAAAACCAAAAGTTGTTTCTTTAAGAAGATAAATAAAATTGAAAACCTTTAACAAGCTTGACAAAGACAAAAAAGGGAAAAGAGGCAAATAAATAAAATCAGAAATGAGGGGGGCACACTACTACTGACCTCACAGGAATAAAAAAGATCATAAGAGGCAATCAGGAACATCTGCATGCCAACAAATTAAACAACTTTGATGAAACACAAAAATTCCTAGAAACACAAAAGCAATCTACACTGACTCAAAAAGGAAAGAAGAACACAACAAACCAATCACAAGTAAAGAAACTGAATCAGTCATCAAAAACCTCCCCACAAAAAAAGCTTGGGAACAGATGGCTTCACAGGTGAACTTTACCAATCATTACAAGAAGAATAAACACCAATCCTGCTCAACCACTTCCAAAACACTGAAGAGGAGGGAACACTACCTAACTCATTTTATGAAGCTAACATCACTCTAATGCCAAAGCAAGATAAAGATACTACAAGAAAAGAAAACTACAGACAAATCTCACTAATGAACATAGATGCAAAACCCTCAACAAAATCCTCAACTTGCAAATGGAATCTAACAGTACATTAAAAGAATCATACACCATGATTAAATGGATATTATCCTAGGTATGAAAGAGGGGTTCAGTACAAGAACATCAATTAATGTAACGCACCAGATTTAAAAACTGAAGAGGAAAAAACACATGATCATATCGATTGATACAGAAAAAGCACTGAAAATATCCAGTATTTTTTCTTAATAAAACCACTTTGGAAGATAGGAATAAAAAGAATCTTCCTCAACATGATGAAGGGCATCTATGAAAAACCCACAGATAACATTATTTTCAATAGTGAAAGTCTGAAATCTTCCCCTTTAAGACCAGAACAAGTTAAGGATTATCATTGTCACCACTCTTATTCAACATAATGTTAGAAATTCTAGCTAGAGCAATTAGGCAAAAAATAAATAAATAAAAGGCATACAGATAGGAAAGAAAGAAGTAAAACATTCACTATTTCCAGAATGATATGATCCTATGTATATAAAGCCCTGAAAAAAACTGCTATAAAGCTACTAGAGCTAATAAATATGTGATGTTTGGTTCAGGTGTCAACTTGGGCAGATGGCAGTGCCCAGTTGTCTGATCAGGCAAACACTGGCCTAACCATTACTGCAAGGGTATTTTGTGGCTGACTGATAAAACAGAAGACTGGTTTATTAAATCATCAGTCAGTTGACTGATCTGTGACTAATTACATCTAAAATCTACTATGGGCATGATTTCCACAAATGAGATAATCCTATCAGTTGGAGTAGATGTGATCGGTTGATGACTTTTAAAAAAGAAGAGAGAATTTTCACTGTTTCTTCAGCCAGTGAGCCTCTCTTGTGGGTTTATCAAGACCCTTCATCAGAATTGTCAGCCTCACAGCCTACAGATTTTGGACTCTTGCATTCCCACAGTTGCATAAGACACTTTTATAAATGTCATATTTGCATATATCTCCTGTTAGTTCTGTTTCCCTAGAGAACACTGACTAATACAAATGAGTTCAGCAAAGTAGCAAGATTCAAGTTCAACCAGAAGTACATGGAACCTTGAGTAGGGCATAAGATTTTGCATGTTTGTCCAGAGTGATGCCCCAATAAATCCCAGAGTGATTTGAACAATGAGTAAAATAAAGTTTTTGCAAAGTCCCCTTGGGGGAGTGGTGAGAAAAGGGGGAAAATTCAACTTCCCCAAGTGGAGAATTCTTGATATTCTCACAAGCAGTGAGGACAACCAAAGCAATAGGCTGAGCCCCCAATCCTGGGGTTTGTTCATATGAAACTTAACCCCACAGAGGATAGGTGAAGCCTACTTAAAATTAGGCCTAAGAGTCACCCCCAAGAGAACCTCTTTTGTTGCTCAGATGTGGCCTCTCTTTCCAGCCAACACAACAAGCAAACTCACTGCCCTCCCCCTGTCTACATGGGACATGACTCCCAGGGGTGTGGACCTTCCTGGAAATGTGGGACAGAAATCTTAGAATGAGCTGAGACTCAGCATCAAGGGATTGAGAAAACCTTCTCAACCAAAAGGTGGAAGAGTGAAATGAGACAAAATAAAGTATCAATGGCTGAGAGATTCTAAACAGAGTTGAGAGGTTATCCTGGAGGTTATTCTTAAGCATTAAATAGATATCACCTTGTTAGTCAAGATGTAATGGAGAGGCTAGAGGGAACTGCCTGAAAATGTAGAGCTATGGTCCAGCAGCCATGTTTCTTGAAGATGATTGTATAATGATACAGCTCTCACAATGTGACTGTGTGATTATGAAAACTTGTATCTGATGCTCCTTTTATCTACCTTATCAACAGATGAGTAAAACATACAGAATAAAAATAAATAATAGGGGGAACATATGTTAAAATAAATGTAGTAGATTGAAATGCTGGTAATCAATGAAAGGGAGGGGTAAGGGGTATTGTATGTATGAATCTTTTTCTGTTATCTTTTTATTTCTTTTTCTGAATTGATGCAAATGTTCTAAGAAATGATCATGATGATGAATATGCAACTATGTGATGATATTGTGATTTACTGATTATATAAGTAGAACGGAATGATCATATATTAAGAATGTTTTTGTTTGTTTGTTGTTATGTTTTTTAAAAAATCAATTAAAAAATTTTAAATAAAAAAGATACAAGTTCAACACGCAAAAATCAGTAGTGTTTCTATATATTAGTAATGAACAATCTGAGGAGGAAATCAAAATAAAATTCCATTTACAATAGCAATTAAAAGATCGATTATCCATGAATAGACTTAACCAAGGATGTAAAGGACCAGTATAAAGAAAATTGGAAAGCATTGCTAAAAGAAATTT
>PVIY010021263.1:0-42690 GCA_004026745.1 Myrmecophaga tridactyla
CCCCATATTTCATCCTCTCTATTCTAAAGGGCACCCTTTAGCTCCCAATGAAGCAAACACTTGTATTGGTTTAAGATTTTTATATTTTATAATACAATATATATATATTTTCCTCCAGATCCAGTGGACCATTTATTTATTTTAATTGAGCAGTTGTAGGCCTACAGAAAAGTCATAGAGATACTATGGCATTCCCATGTATATAATTATGCTATTAACTACAATCCATAGTCTATATTAGGGTTGACCCCCTGTGTTGTACAGTCCTGTAGTGTTTTTTTTTTTAATTTGTTCTGGTAACATAGATACAACCTAGTTCTAGTATTGAAAAACTACAATCTTCCTTTTCTACTGTTCCCTGTTTCAGTTAATAAAATGTCTTGATGCAGGTATTGGAAAGAACAAAGAAACCTCTGGTACCTCAACTGTCCTAAGAAGCATCCCTCTCCCCCACTTCCTTCTGCACCAGGATAATATTACTGGGGAAAATCAACATATGAATCTGTGGAAAGCCAGGACACTGGACGACTGCAAAACGGGTCTTTCTTCTATTGATTATCATGGTATAGCATTATTATTAGAGATTGAGATCTTAGAGTTCATATTGTCAAACACTCTAATATCTTCTTAAAATTCCATGATATCCTTTTCCTTACAGCCATATGGCAAATGAGACCTTCTACTCTTCCCTGCCCCTCTGTCAAAATGAGGAGCTCATAGATGGTTATAAGCGCTCAGTGTAATTTTGGAAGGAGAGAACACAATTCCATGCTGTGGTAGGTATAATTTGGCCTCTTTTGTTCCTACATTTTCAATCATAATGAAAATACTTACAATGAAATTCTTCTAAAATCTTAACAGACCGTGTATGTCATTAGTATCATTGTCATTCATAAATTTTATAGCATTCTCTATTTTATAATGGTAAATGAAATGGAAATATTGTGTTTGCATTGTTAAATGCAACAAAATATTTCTAAATAGTATTAAATCCATTTTACCTACTTGTCTTCACTACATGATATGGATTATTTATTTTTTAAATTTAGGAATTTCATATTCTTTGGAACATAGAATAAACAAATTGAGTTGAAATTGACTCCCCTCCACTCTCCTAGAAATAACTGCTGTAAAGAAGACTATCATCAAAACTAATTTGCAGTAATGTGGCTCTTCGATGTTATAAATGCATAAAATGCATTAAAGAAAGCTAATTGAATTTTAGAAGACTGCTTGCAATGCTCAGATCAGGTAGCGTTCATATCAAATAACAGGAGCATTCTGAGCTAGAAAAGGAATCACGATGAGACAGAGAATGAAGTTCTTACAGATTTAAAGGGCACATATTCTTATAAAGAAGAAAGAAGAAGATTTTCAAACACAGTTAATTAGAATAGAATATATATGCACCTTCTTCAAGGAGTACTAAAAGCTTTCAAAATCAAGATATTCATTTCTGTAACTCTAGAAAGTAGGAGTGCCAGGAAATAGTGTTTCATATGGATCATCACAGTCTGGGTGTTATCGGAGACATGCCCTGGAGCCTGTACTTGTTTTATCTTCTTAAACTCCCCCTAAAGGAAAAATTCCACAAAATCTTGCATTAACTGCTTGCTAATTGCCCACAAGATAGAGTCATTCCTGGCTCTTCACAATATCCTTAGGTCTCAAAGGTCTTCTTAAACTTCCCTTTGCAGAAGTATGGAAAACTTGATATCATGAACTCTTCCATATAAAATAATCAACAAGGCTGGATTAAAAATATATAACTTTTACTTAGTCACCAGAAATGAATCCTTTGTAGCTATAAAGTGAAGAGGAAGTAGAACTCTAGGTAAGTAAGATGCTTGCTTGCCTTTGAGTGTCTACTGAAATTTAGTGACGAAATTCTGCTTTAATGGATGTGCAGGGGTGTGGGGAGCAAGAGAAAAAAACCTGTGATTAGTATAAAGATACATATTGACATGAGATCCCGTTTCAAAGCTGTGGCCCTAAAGGGATATAACTTCGATAAAATGATGAACTAGAGAGGAAGCTGCTCTGAAGAAGGGGACAGTAAGGAAACTGGAGAGAAATACATATGTTTGCCACATAGCTTCTAAACTAGAGTAACAAATAAAATCACAATCCAAAAGAAAGTAGTTTCAAACAAAGAAATATTACAGAATATAGAAATATATGGAAATATAGAAAGCAAAAACTTCCTGATAGAAATATATCCGTTCATGTCAAGAATCACAATAAACATTAACAGATTTAAATTGTCAGTAGAAATGAAAACTGACAGAAATGATCTTCACGATACCTACCATGTCATTTGCAAGTGATAAACCTAAAACATAAGGGAAAAATGGATAGAAGGCAGTTAATGGAGACATATACAAGGTTAAAATAGCAAAACCTTATCTTGCTGGAAATGGATAATATTGTACATGAATACCATCAGGTAAAAACATTATTATAAATGAAGGGGGTAATTATATATGATAAAAACTTGCTATCACTAGGAAGGTATAAAAATCTAAACTTACATTAACTTAATGTAACCTGAGAAAATAGTAAGGAAAATTTAACAAAACTATCAGGAAAAAAATTGAGAAATCTATTTTCAAATTAACAGGTTTGACTTAATGGATATATATATATATATATATATACACACACATATCATTTATAATATATGCTATAATATATAATTTATATATTATACAGAATGCATTTGTATAATTATAAAATACCTATATAATTATACAAGTACTTGTATAATGTACTCACACAAGTATAATGTACTTGCATAATTATGTATTATATTTATATTAAGTATAAAATAAAATTAACTTGGGGAAAAACAAAATACTTATATCATTTTTGGGTCAAAGGAGAAATCATAATATAAATTAGAAAAATATTAGAATTTGTCCATAAAGAAGTTGCTATTCTGAAAAATGCCTGGTTCATGCCTTCAGCTATTGCTTCTTCCAGCTACATTTCATAAAATAGTTGGGCAGTTCTTTCAGGCTTCAGTAATGTCTACTCCCCAAATCCCTATATGACCTCTGATTTTTATCACTTTTTCAAAAGCACTTTGAATAACACATACAAATATATATATATATATATTTATATATAAAACATATCAAATATATTTTATATTTTCTTTATAGTTTTAGGACAAATAAAAATTTAACAAATATCTGCTAGTAGGTGACATTAGATAAGCACGTAGGTAATCCCTTAGAGCTATTTACTCACCTCTGTCGTTAGAGTAGTGTTCTGGTTTGAGCCTGTCGTGGACCCCAGAAAAGCCATGTTTTTAATCCTCATTCAATATTGCTGGAAGCAGTCTTTTGTTCTTTTCATGGAGATGTGGCCCACCCAATTGTGGGTGGTAACTTTTGATTAGATGGTTTCCATTCATTCAGGGTGGGGTTGCTTACTGGAACCCTTTAAAAGTGACCATTTTGGGAAAAGCACAGAACATACAGAGCCCACACAGCCAGAAGCCTTAGGGACAGAAGGAAAATGCCCCAGGAAGCCTTATAAAATGAGGATAGAAACCTAGCAGATGTAACCATGTGCCTTCCCAGCTAAGAGAGAAACCCTGAACTTCATCAGCTATTCTTTGGAGTTTAAGGTATCTTTCCCTGAATGCCTCAATTTGGACATTTTCATGGCCTTAGAACTGTAAACTTGCAACTTATTAAATTCCCTTTATAAAAGCCATTCCAATTCAAGTATATTGCATTCCAAAACTTACAAACTAACACAGATTTGGTATCAGAGAAATGGGGAGCTGCTGCTGTTTGTAAGTACCAAATATGTTGGAACAACTTTTTAAATGTGTAAGGGGAAGATTCTTGTAGAGTTGTGAGAAGCTTGACAGAAAAGGCCTAGAATGCTGTGAGACTGTAATTCTGTACTCTAAAGATACCTCTGATGAAGCTTTAGACAGAAATGATGAATGTGTCATTCTGAACTGGAAGGAAGGCATTCTTTGTAGACGGAAGCAAAATTGAGAGTAATGAACATAGATATCTAGCAGGGGAAATTTCCAAGCTAAATGTGGAAAATACAGTCTGACTGCCCCTTGAAGCTTATAGTAAAATGTGAGAAAAAAGAGATAAGTTGAGAACTGAAGTTTTGGGTACAAAGAAAACAGAAATTGGTGTTATAGAAAGCTCTGGGCTTCCAAAAAGTGAGACCCTAGTGAATTGGGCCACATGTGAGGATTTATCCAAGCAAGGAAGTAGTCAGCCATTACAGGACAAGTGAGGATTGGGGGAGTTATCCAGGAAGGATTTGTAGAAAGTCCTTTTGTCTGATGGGCATGATCCCAGCATATTGCATAGAAAGCCAACAAGATAGTGGTGGGATCTGTATAAACTGAGTCACTGCCAGTCTGTACTAAAAGGGACAGAAAAGAGACAAACTGGAGGAAAAATAACTTTAGAACCATGAAAGCTAAGGTCCAAAGTCAAGAAAACTTGGGCTAGGAAAGCAGAACCATCTAAGCCCTTGGAGAGGGTGGGTTCACCCCAAAGCAGAGGGTAAGCCTTCCACCTTGCTGTTCTGAAAGAGCTGCATCACAGGCCTTGGAGACGGTGGAGCATGTTTCTTGGGGATTAGGGAGAGCCTGGCTGCCACCCCATTGTTCTGGAGGGGTTGAGCATGTGTTCTGGAGATTGCAGAGAGCCCGGGTACAACCCCAATGTTTGGAGAGGATGGAGCCAAGAAAAGAGATGTTTCTCCAATGTCCCCCAAGGTTGCTTTTGAAGAGAACCAGGCTGCTACATAGGCCCTTGGAAAGTGTGGGACTGCTGCTTTCCAAAGCCCCAAGGATAAATGACTCTCAGACATTGAAATATAATGGCATTTGCCCTGCAATTTGCCAGAACTATTTGGGTCCTGTTTACCCTGTGTTCCTTCCAATTTCTCCCTATTGAAATGGGAACATCTATCCTCTGACTATCCCTCTTTGTATGTTGGCAGCAGATAACTGAGTTTTTACAGGTCCAGAGCCAGAGGAAAATTTTGTCATAGGACAGACCATGCCTGTGACTGACTTTGATGGGATTTTGTACTGTTTCTGACTTTGTATTGTATTTGTATTGTTACTGAAATGGTTTAAAGTTTCTGATATTTTTAAAGAATGAACATATTTTGCATTTGGAAAGAACATGTCTTTTGGGGATCCAAACGGTAGAATGTGCAGATTGAATCTGTGTACCTCAGAAAAGCCAAATTCTTTTATCCTTATTCAATATTGCTAGAAATTATCTTTTTATTGTTCATGGAGATGTGTCCCACCCAATTGCAGGTGGTAACTTTTGTTTAGATGGGTTCCGCGGAGATGTACCTCCACCCATTCAAGGTGAGATTACTTACTGGAGCCCTCTAAGAAGAAAGTGTTTTGAAAAAAATCTCAGAACCAACAGAGCCCACACAGACAGCGACCTTTGGAGCAGGAGTTAAATACCCCTGGAGTACCATTATGAAATGAGGAGAGAAAGCTAGCAGATGTTACCATGTGCCCTCCCAGCTGAGAGAGAAACCCAGAACTTCATCGGCTCTTTCTTTGGAGCTAAGGTATCTCTCCCTCGATACCTTATTTTGGACATTTTCATGTCCTTAGAATTGTGAACTTGCAACTTATTAAATTCCCTTTATAAAAGCCATTCTAATTTGAGTAGATTGCATTCCAGCAGCTTACACAATAACAGAGGTAGTAATTGTGCTTTCAGTGGTTTGTCTCAATCATGGAAATCATCTCTTGCTCACACTCTCTTTTCCTTCTGCCATAGAAGATTTGAGATCACTTATGAGGATAAGTGTGATGCTAATGGATAAACTACATGCATGAGGGAACTGAGTCAAGGAAGGGGAATATAGGTAAGCCCAAGGCAAGCTGAGTATGTAGAAATGCCTTCCTAATGATTAATACATTCGCTAGAGTTTGACCACAAATTCCTGACTTTGCTTAGATGTTGCCAAGGCAATGAAGAAAAGATAATCCATGTCTACAAAACAGAAACAAACATATCTGGAGAAGTACAGGTTCTGCACTTTGAGAATAGAGAAAAACATCTAAAAATGCTATGATTATATTCAGGACTCTTATCTAATGCAGCATCTAATCAGTTGTGCTATGATTTCTTCAGACAACACCTGTGGCCACGGCTGTCATGGAATCTAACAGTACAATCTAACAGTACAACCCCAGAGTGTGCAGGGCTGTTACACAGTAGGGGGCATGATCTAGTTTCTTTCCAGGGCGTTTGGTTGACTTTGGTCTACACAGTACACTGGGAGATAAAGTGAGCAGGAAAATACTATTTATATATTTGAAGTTTAAATTTAGAAAAATGTTTAACTTTACTAATATTGAGGATAAGGATTGCCAACAACACACTCACACAAATCATATGCCACGTGGGCATACGTGAAGGTGCTCCAAGGAAAGAGGCCTTTAACAGGCACAGAGCTAATGGTGGTACTTCACACACTGATCACCCTCAGCAAACCATCAAAATGGCCCATTTACAGGGATTATGCCAGTTTACTTGGATTTATAGATTATATAATGTTAACTAAAATCAGTTAAATATTTATCTATCGCTTACTGCATTTCAGAGTGAGCCCATCCTGAATATGTGGTGGAAATATTATATGACTTAACTTACTACATAACTTTAAAAAATGGTAGTATGTAGGGAAAATAATGAAACAGTAAATATTTTGATTTATGATAATTGTGAATATATATTTAGACTGTGTAACCCCTGCTTTGATAAAATGTGTGCTATTATTCATAAAACTCAAAATGAGTGAAGCTGGAAGGATCAATAGTCATTATCATTAAGCCCTAATCAAAAAGTTCTACAAGTGTCTTGGCTATCTGGAAAAGAAAGCTCTCACCATGCCACATTTCCTTCTGCTGCAGTCTCCTTTTCTCTGCGGTGGGGTTCTCCCTTGGTTGGCAGCCTTTCTTACCTGCCATAGTGCAGACTAGCAAAATCACTTTAGCCGCACAAAAAATCCATATGGCTAAAATAGGGAGAGGCTTACACCTGATAAAGAGAAATGTAATATGACAGGAGGAATTCCCAGGTGAACCCCCTAGCAGATGGAAGAGAATGCCAGATGATCCCCTGGCCTTAATTAGTTTAGGGCTTTGTGTGGCATACTCATCAAATATTATATTTGATTTTTCAGATTCCATAATAAATTTAACTCAGTAATTGCCTAATATGTGTCCCCCCCACCAATAAATGCAGAGATACATATGCATCCTGTCAATATCTGCATCGTTGGACTGATGTGGATACGTAGTATGTACTTCATAAAGTCTTTGTTGAATGAATGAATTAATTACTTAATATTGTTTTCCAACCTCTAGTAATGCTTTCAATGTCAATTTTCCTCTAGAATTTTGGTACCTAGTGTTTACTATAATAATCCAGATATTTATATAGTATAGAGATAATATATTTGAATTTGAAATTGTAGGAACTCAAACAATATGTTTTATTTGGTTTTCTTCACATAAACTATTGAATAATAATTTTCTCCTTGGACACTCATGTACTTTTATTAAACATTAATTATTCTATTTTTACTATCACATAATTTCATCCATTATTCTAACATATGCAAATTAATTTGGAACCCAGTACTATCTTCCAAAATTTAAGCCAGCTTTCTTAGCTTTGTGATACCTGAAAATTATGTGCAAGTGAAAAACACATGTTGAATACATCATAACTGAGGGCAGATTCTTTAGTGTGCCGTAGAAGTCACTTTCCAGTTAGCCATCTGTCCATTATTTAGCGCTATTTAAATGAAGGCAAATTTGCCTGCTCATTCCATACACATTTACCCATACTATTCATAGGCATGTTGGAAGATAAATTAATTTTTTTCTAGATTTCAGATGCAGAATCTTAAAGACTACTTACTGAGTTAAATAGGGGAGTAGAGCCTCATTAGAGTGTTGAAAACTTTTAAATAAATAACACGAAAAACTACTGATGTTAATGGTGTAGAGAACACCAACTTATTGAAAAATAGCAAATCACTAATTATGATATAGGATAGCATGTATTGTTAAAGCATTAACCCTCTTATACTTAAAATCTGTGTAGTTTAAGAAATATCTCTTCACTTATGTCTACATAGCACTCATATATACATAGTTTATCCAATAAACATGTTCTCCATATATTCTCATCTATATAAAAGAACTTGTCTAGTCTTAGTATATTTTATGATATTGCCATATTAAGAAAAAACAAGAACAAAAAATAACTTTATCCATTAGACAGCCACTGACTGAAATATGTGTTTTTAATACCTCTCCATTTTTACATCTTCCAGTGTACATAGTAAAAATTGCATTTTTTCCATTTCCCAATTCATTGACCTTTTATTCTCTGCTAGAATCTTATGCTTTAGAAAATCCTAGAAATTTTTTTTAGAAATCTGTCATCTAGAATATATGATGAACTGTTTCCAGAAGACCCTTATGCTGGTTTGAAGCTGTTCTATACCTCGGAAAAGCCATGTTCTTTTAGTCCAGTCTCATGGGGACAAACCTATTGTTGGGTGGGATCTTTTGATTTTATTTTTCCATGGAGATGTGACCCCCCCCCCCATTCAAGGAAGGTCTTAATCCACTTATTGGAGTCCTTTAAGGTAGAGACATTTTGGAGAGAGCTCAGAGCAGAGAGAAGCTAAGAAAACACCCCAGGAGAAGCCATAAGGAACCACAGGAGCTGAGAGAGATGTTTAAAATCAATCCAAGAGAGAAGGACCCGCAGACATCAGCAACTAAGTGCCTTTCCATGTGACAGAGGAATCCTGGACACCACCGGCCCTTCTTCAGTGACGCATCCTCTTATTGATGCCTTAGTTTGGACATTGTTATGGCCTTAATTGTAAATTTGTAAACGAATAAATCCCCTTTGAAAAAGCCAACCCATTTCTAGTATATTGCATTCCGGCAGCTTTAGCAAACTGAAACAACCCCTAAAACCAGTGTGTTGTAGTTCAATGGGCAAGTATACATAGTCATTTTTACATTAACATTAGCATTAAATGACCCTTCAGATCATTCCAGCAACCAAAAAACCAGAATACCAAGCATATCAGTCTATGCCAGTGAGGAAGATATTGGTGGTTGAATGTTCTGTTTGCAAAGCAGATGCTTTAGATATTCATCAAATTGCTGTTTCTTTTTTCTCCCAATTCATGTTTTAGTCCACGGTCTATTTTTGTTTCAGTTTAAGTACATCAATCATAAAACCTCTTCTGCATTGGACGGATTGTTATGTGGTAAATAGATAATGATTATGTAACTATTCTATCTTTGGCATATTTTTTGGTCCCATTTAAGTAGAAGAGTATCCTTTTCAAGTTCAGGGTTTCTTAGGGTTGAAGTGTCTTTACTCATTAGCCCATCTGGTAGTGTATGGGTATTTTTTTGGTGTTCTAAATATTGGGAAAATGCCAGAAACACTAAGGATGCATATTGACTAAATCAAATAATGAAATAAATAGACAAATAAGGATTGTAGGTTGCAGTGATGAAGGGGGAAATCATAATCAAGATAGATTTAATGACATCAGTGGTAATTCTCTTACAGAAAAGAATGAATTTTCAATTCCAGCAAGTGAAGAGTATATGCCTACTGAGAACATAAATAAGAAAAATCAAATACCCAAAATTGAGTGTGAGGAGCACTTGTTCTTATCAGATAATGAACTGCATCTTGGTGATGAGAATAACAATGAGTCTATTACTGATGCAGAGATAACAACAAAAGCAGAGTTGAAAATGGGGCCATTAAATAACTTTCATGTGAAAGAAAGAATCCATAAATTCTTCAAGATAATAAAAGGAAAATCTAAGCAAAAGAATGAACAGAATCCATAACAATGTCTTGAGAGAAAGACTGATATTTTAAAAGTTTTATTATTGGCATAGACATAGGACTGCTATGATTAAGGAATTCTTTCTAATTTTAGTTCAAATCTGTGTGACTAATCTCAAATATACAATAAAGTAGTAAATCATGAGAGTTTCAAAAATGTTGTTAAATGAACCAACTGCTAATACTTTATTCTTCATTGCATCTACTAATCTTGTTGAAAAATTTGTTCGATATATGTCTAATTTGCCTGAACTGAGAATTCTCAAATCTAAGCACTTGCTCTGTTAACATACTTTAAAAGTGAATGTATGCTATTTAATACAAAAGCACAAATTCAGAAAATATGCTCTGCACATAGATATGAATATAAAAATATGAAATATGTGTGATTGCATGTGGAGAATGAGAAGACAGACTAATTTTTCTTCTCTCCTTGAGGAATACGGGAGAAAAGATCTCTATTCACAGGTAATGAAATCATAATTGTTGTTTGACTCTTTATGAAAGACAGTTGGTGAGAAAAATCCCAAGAAAGTAAATCAGGCATTTTCCTAAACTTTACGAAACTGGAAGTCAAAATGTTCAGAAGAAAGGCAGCTAAGATTTCAAGGCTGCTGTTAGGTTCAGTTGAGAAGAATGGGGAGTTCTCAGCAGTTGAGAAGAATGGGGAGACCAAAACCAGTCTCACAAGGTCCAATTGTGATACCATATGGGGCAACTTCCAGTTCCTGGTGAACTGTCAGTGTTTTGTTTACCTTCAGGTAAAAGTTGAACGACCATCCCCCAAGCTTTTGAGAAGAGTTCTCCAACTCTTTTCTTTGGTGTGGTATTTGTGTGGCCCAGACAAGTGGCTTGTTCTCTTATTCAAAGCAAAGTCCAAAAGTAAAGCATAAACTTTCCAATTGACTCAGAGCTCCAAGTCAGCCCTGTCATTTAAGGAGAAGGTGGTACTGGGGAAAATAAACCAACAAATAAACAAACTTATCCTCACAGCTACCAAAATTTATCAGCCCAGACTTTTCTTTTTAAAAAACAAATGGGGGCAGGCCAGAGTGACTCAGCAGGCAGAGTTCTCACTTGCCATGCTGGAGACCAGGGTTCGATTCCGGATGCCTGCCCATGCCAAAAAAAAAAAAAAAAAAAAAAAAAAAGATGCTGGCCTATTACTTCAGATTGTTGCAGTTAAGTGAGGAAAAGAAACATAAACATAAGAATCTTGAGACAGGCTCAATCCAGTCTGGACCTCTCCATAGTCACAGTATTTGGAAGAGGTTTTAAAGTTGAGATTATAAAAATAAAAGCAGGTTTTAGAAAAAAAGATTGAAACTACATTGTATAACATTTAACTTCCACATAAAAATATAGGGCTAGTCATTGATCCTATTTCAATTTTTCTTCATTCAGGAAACCAGTGTCAGTTCTGGTACGATATGGATTCACCTTTTTATGGTTCTGAATAATCTACGCTGTGAGTTGCCTTGTTTCAAGACTCCTAGTTTGTTTTTCGTTTTCCATTTTTTTGAATTTGCAGACTGTTCTCCTTTAATAATATAATTGCTTGAAGTTTGCTTTACTTACTTTGACCTAAAATTGATTGATTTCCACAAAGGTTAGCCTCTTCCAATGATGCAAATTTCTGATTGAGTATCTAAGTTTAATTGCATCAATTTGACTCTCTATCTATCTATCTACTGTGAAGGGACTTTCTGAGACAGGAGAGCCCTTTGACCCACGTCTCAGATTTAGATGTCAAATGTAGACATTTGATCTTATTTTTAAAATAAACTTTCTAATTATATGGTGGATAATAAAATACCAGTGGACTTAGCCTTATTTATGTATAGCAAATGCATGATTATATTAAATGTAAACATTTAAAATATTACATGATTTTTTATGTCTCTGTTTTACCATTTCTTTTTCTTTTTAATTTTTAAGGTACCAAGAAGTTCTAAGAATTGAACATGCCCATGTTTTCTCAACTGCCCTTTGTATTTCTACATTTGTGTTTTCTGTCCTAATTTGTGGGTTCTGCGATTCTGCAATTAAGGGGAAAGTTATATTCCAACATTTAAGTGGTAAATGCAACTTACTGTTTGGATTTGAGTTGTAAAACTTTGCCATTGAGCAGTGCTACTCTACTCCCTATAATGACTTAAACCATCTCATTTCTGCAGCAACTGAAGCATTTTCCGACTTGCTTATTTTATACCCACATTTTGTGGGTATCAAAAATAGAATTTTCACATCCTTTTTTGCTTCTCATCTGTCAAGAAAAATTATCTGTGTATTGAGAAACAGAAGACAAATATTAGAAAGAAATTAATAATCTCCTAAAGTAAAGGTATTTTAATTGTTCAACTATTTATTCTGCATAGAAAATTCAGAAAATAAAATTTAGCAAAAAGAAAACTCACATGAATGCCTGCAATTCTAATCCAACATCATTGGGTTCATTCTGGTCTTCCCTGTTCCATGTTGCACCTTCCTTTACTGACAGTGGGCAATCTGGCTTCCACTGTTCTCAGAATATTTCCTTCACGTGCTCAGTCCCCCAGTAGGTACCAAAACTCTTGACCATAAAGTCTCCTCTGCAGCCTTTCTAGGCCAAGTTCTTTCTAGCCCCCAGCCTATTTCAGAGAACGGGAGAATTTTGTGTGTGTTTTATTTTTATAATTGACCTTGTGGACTCCTGCCATATTCCCCAAATTCTGCCGTAACGGAGGATACTTAAATGTTGCCTGTTCATCAAAGAAAACTGAATGGGTGTAAATTTCTGAGTTACTCTTTATTTTCTTAGAGAATGGTTCAATAATTGTATCTTCCTAACTTTTTTCTATTTCTCCATGGATTACATGTAGGATTCCATGTCTTATATTTGGTTATTAAGTATCAAATTTTCCTGGAAGAGAGCACATCATTTCGTACAACAAATTTGTTTTTTCTTTCAGAAAAATTTTCCTCAATTACGTCTTCGAATATATTTTATTGTTTTATTTTTCTATTTTCTTCTTTAGAATCCCTTTGCCAGTCTGTCATATTGAGCAATATCACCCAGTGTTTTTGTATCATTGTCTATATGTTTTTGTATCTATGTTGTCTTTTAATATTTTAGCTATCTCCCAGGCTGATAACTTCTTTGTCATTTGTATTCGTTTGTGTAGTGGTTGTTGCTTCTAATATGGCTGTCATTTTTATCCATTGCTTTTCTGAACTTCACTATTAGCTCATTTATTTCTTCATTTTTTTGGTAAGTGTCTTTTATGTCTCATTTGAGCATTATAATTTTACCTATTTTTTCAATCATTGCTGTCACAGAGAATCATTTGTACTTCTTTCCTGCTTCCTGTAGTAATTAAAATTCACATCTATTGAACTTTCAAGATGACCAGGAGCCATTCAAATTACTTTGCTTTTATTATTTTTTTATTACTCACAATTAGTATTGTTAATGTATTATTTATAAGCCGAGGGATTCGAGGAACAGAAATTGTCCCTATCTCGGTTGGTGCTGGGACCCTTTCCACCTGGATCAGGAACTTGCTTAAGCACATTACGGAAAGAAGTGAAGAAAGCGAGCTCGTGTATGTCAGAGATTTGATTCAGCATTTTGATTTCAATATTCCCTTATCGAATTTATGTATCATTTGCCCTTGGGGCAAATCTCTCCATTTTCACATTTAGCACACACAGGTGAAAAAATATAGGGTCTCTGTATTTCAGTTTGGTAACTGCTACTTCCCTTCCCTTCTTCATCCCATCCTCATTGTTTCCATATACTAATGCATAAGTAATAAAAATGATATGTCAGCTTGGTTCCTCATTTAGCTCACCTTCCCTGATGTTTTATTGTAGTACTAGGTTTTTCCTTATCGCTGGTTGGAAGGCAGACAGGCTGGCATAAACCAGAACAGCCATCTGAGGCCAAGATTTGAAAGACACATATCGCTGATCATGTTGAAACAAACGGGAAGTAGTCTGAATTGCTGACCCCATGTAGCCATAAGGTCTGCCCTGGACTACTAATGCTCAGGTGAGAAGGAAACATTTATCTTGTCTAAGATACTGATTTTTTTGGCCTTAGTATAATAACTGAAGTTGTATCCTAATTGATATAATGGATAAATATTCTTATTGGTAAATCTTTACACATACCCGTCATTATTTTCTTAGGTAAATTAATAATGATTGAATTGCTGATGCAAACTATAAACCTTTCTGTGGTTCAGTGGCAGTGAATTAGTTCAATTTAGATTTCCACAAGGAACTACTATAGGGTGTTACTAACTGTTCCGAATAAATCAAAGTTCAAAAAGAATCACAAGTGAAATTGTGGATCTTTGGGATATTTGATGGAGTATTCAGTGATGCCGAAAAACCAAAGGTACTCAAACTATGTCCCAAGTTCTAGAAGATATTAAAAGCTACTAGGAAAATACAAAACAAAAACAATGTTTCATTAAAGCTACCATGGGTTTGCCAAGAACAATTTCTATACAGCTAACAATTTATGTACAAAACTCTTCGACTTCTCAAATAAATTATAAATACCTTGGAGATTTATTGTTGAGATTGAAGCTTTTTAAGTTTCTAAACACTAAGTTACATTGAGTTTTGAAAGAGAAATAAGTTAGATATTTCTACCAAATATTACAAGGTCAGTCATGTAACTAGATTTAGTCAAATAAGTCATCATTTCATGTAGTATATCATTTTGTACAAAATGTGCTGAATAATAGTTTTGGGTTTAATTTGACAAAAAATTTCCAGTAGTAAAATAACAGATGTAATTTGTTTTGATTAATTAAGATATCAATAACCTAAATGAAAATAGAGAAATCATATTTATCAAATTCATAGTTAAAACACAAATAAAAATAAAAACAAACCAAGCCAAAACAAAATCTTGAGTACTAATTAATGTAAGTGACGGAGACAAAAACCAAAGCGTCTTGAGAGGTCAAAAACATTCTATTAAAAAGAACAGAAAGAAATATATTCAATGGCAAAATAGTATATATTTTAACAGCTTACATAGTGATTACTTAATAAGATGTTTAATTTGAATCAACAGAGTTGTTTCATAGGATAAAGTCTGTCAAGAGTTCCCCAAATTACACCCAGTTGCAATAATTCACCATATACAAGATTCAGTCTAAAGTTGCACTCATGGCTAAGATTTATTAGGTCAAAGGGATACAAAGCAAAATCAGCAAAGGGAAAAAGGCACATGGGGTGAATTCTGGACAAAACCAATCTCAAGCATCCAAGACTCCTTTCCCAGTGAAATCACAAAGAGCTTGCTTGATTTCCCCAGAAATGAAATGTGCCAACACATGCTAAATTTTGTCCACCAGGGAAGCTCAATTGAGACTCAATTTCAAGGTTTTTATTAAAAATTGGTCACATAGCTACCTTCAATGTATAAAAATTCCGGATTCCCAGAAGAAAAGCAGAAGATCAGCATAAATCATGTTTTTCTACAAACAATTCAGGCCCAGTGAGATGCTCTTATCAGTTTGGGGAATGGCAGAACTCTCCCGAAATCCAAGTTCCTAGATGCCAACGAAGGTCAGCCATGAAATTAGACTCTTCTAGGGGTAGCAGTCTCAAGCCTTCTGTATTAACTCTTGTCTGCACAGAGAGAGATAGATGATCATGTATTTGTCTTTATTACAACGATGATCTTATATTTCAATTACATATATTACCTCTCTTACTTGACTACAATTTTTTTGAGTACCTCTTTGAATCCAAAACAACATTTATCATAGTGACTTATATTTGGTAAGAGTCCAATAAGATTTTGTTGAGTAAATGAATGGATAAGTGAATTTGATAATTGTTAGTGTTAAAATAGATTTGTATTTTGGGGGTTTAAAGGAAAGAGCTGTTTTTAAAGAGGAATTAGACATGTTCAGGTTGGATCTCTTCAAAATGTAAACTAGTTTCAAAGGGTAAAATCTATCACTTAATATAAAATGAGTCTTTCTAAGGGTGAGATTTGTCTGCAAACCAAAGCCTGTTCCTCAGATATCATGAGCTCAAACAACACATATGAGTATTGAAATGGATGTTCTAGTTCATGTATTTGTTGGTTGATTGTTAGGTTTGAGAAGTTGGCCTTGAGGTCAATTTTGATGCCAAAAGCCTATGGTATCATGAATATGCCCTTCACTGTGGATCTTTGCTGTGCTCTTATTTTATGAACAATGCAGACAAGTTTGAGGACAGCACAAGAGAAAGTCCCAACGCAGTGCATATTTGCAAGTTAAAAGCAAGTATTAACAGGGATCCTGGTAGAGACTTTCCTACCACACAGAGCACAAAAAGCAATTTTGAAAAATATGTTATTTTGAAATGAACAGTTGATGAACTAATTTATTCATCAAAATTCAAGATAAATAGTAAGGGGATGGTAGAAATCAGTGTAAGAAGCAAATTCTTGAAGGCTGTATTGGTCATCTATTACTGCATAATGTTACCCATAAATTTAGTATTTTAATACATAAGCATTTATGTTTTGATAGTTTCTATAGCTCAAGAAGTGGAAAGGGGTCAGCTGGGGGGTTCTCAGCTAGGATTCTCTCATGAGGGTGCAGTTAAGGTAGCTGGGTTGCTGCTGCAGTCATCTGGAGACGTGAGGGAGGCTGGAGTAGTTCCCAGGATGGCTCTCCACATGTCTGTTAGAGTGAGGCCTCATGTCATCACTGCCTGCTGCAGAAGGCCTCATTTCTTTACTACGTCGATCTCTCCACAGAGCTGATTGAGTAGCCTTACGTATGGCAGTTGGCTTCTCCTACAGGAATAATCTAGACTGAGGAGGAAGCCATGATCCTTTTTATGACGCAGTCTCAGAAGTGACACCCTGGCACTTCAGCCATGTTAGAGTTCTTAGAATCCAGCAAAATCTAGGTGCAGCCCATTTGTAAGGGGAAGAGATTAATCTCTTCCTATGGAAGAGAGGAATTAAAAAAAAATAGAGGACAGTTTAGAACCATCACAAAGATATTCTACTGGGATACGTTGTGGCAATATTTCTATTTATAATTTTCATGGTAGTGCCAGTGTCCAATAGTAGAAGTGTAGTCTCTAATTTTAGGAGTTCACTAGTTTTGACATCAAACAATTTTTGATAACTTTAGAAGTTAGGAGATTCATGTCTTTTTAAAGTCTTAAAATACTTATTATTCTGGTATTTTCTGAATCAAAGTCACATAAAATGTAAAAATAAAAATGTACCCACTAGCAGAGATGAAATATATAGCAACACTTATTTTTGATGCAAAATATACTATCCCTCTCAGAGACCTATGGAATGCCAATCTAAAGAGAAGATGGATCAATTTACTAAATCGTCCAATATCGGATTCAAAGGTAAGAACTCATTGTGGGGAACCAAACTTGTCTCACTGAAAACTAGTCCCATGGGGAGAAGAGAGTCTAAACTAGTGATTCAAACAGCTGTATCACCCTAACAGTTTGTTGGGTGAGGTTTGTTTCTGCCTCATTGTGAGTCTGAGGCTGGAAGTCCTGTGAAGCTTAGCCTATCCAGCTCACTGTTCTGCTTTGGAGAATAGTGAGAAGTAGATTATAAACTAAGAGAATTATGATATATTAACCCCAAACTTGGGGAACCCTGAATCTAGGCAGGGACACAGATCATCAGGAATTCCACCACAGAGTCTACAAATGCCCAGAGCAGTGAACAGTTCAAAGTGTGCAGACACAGAAACATCACAAACTATCCTTCTCTCCAGATTGGTAAAGCCACAGATTTTTCTAAAAAATTTGCAGAATATGAGAATCAAGACAAAGATAAAGAACTTCCTGCAACTAATGTTAATGGATTCTTATGCATTAGAAATGTAAAAGATCCATGAGCAGATTTGTATCTGAGACAATGAAGTATAGAGTTATATTATTACATTTTAACAGTTTGTCAGGTAATGTGATGAGGTAAACTATAGCATGAACACTGTATTAAGCGGTCTTCAAAAATGTTTTTCAAGCTATAAACAAAAATCTACCAAATATATGGGGGAAACAGGTTTTTGGTGAATTTAGCTGACTTTATTCTCTTGTGTTAATCGTGTGTTGCCCTTGAATATATTTGAGGTAAGAAAGAGATTAAAATTCTGTTTTCTTCTTTATACAAACTTAAAGGTCTGCATGAGGCCTGTCATGAAGAACTCAAGGAAGATAATTAGTTATAATTTACCATTCAAGTGTAAGGAAAAGAGGAAAAAGTACAATTAAGAAAACTAGTTTAATTAACTATGGAGCCTATTCCTAATGACTATATAACTGGTTTAACCTCTGGATTTCCTTCTTGTTTTTCCAGCTTATTGCAGGAGTCTGCAACATTAGGGAAACCTGCACATGAATGAAATTGCTGAATCAGTTATGCTATTTTAACAGCACATCCAGTGATCTGAATAACTGACAATATACTTTAATTCTTAAGTAAAACCATAAATATTCATATTAGATCAAGTCTTTGCACAAAAAATAAATTGGAGGATTTGGTCATTTTCTGATATTTCAGGCCAGAAAATTAAATAAAGATAGAATTTTTGCTTGGTAAATTCAGATAATATAGATCAAGAGAAATGTTTTCTCTTGAATTAGTTTGATATTTTCTTTCATCCTTTATTTCAGTTTCAGTTCAATTCAATAACATCAGTCTCTTGTACAAAGCATTTCAGAGGGGATGTAGAGAGGAATGACTTAATTTTTACCCAAGAAGAGATGAAACTGGGAGGGAGTGGAAGTGGTTACCCTTTGTTGAGAACACACTATACATAGCTATACGAGCCACTCAGCACACATTTTGTCTTCTTAAGCCAACAGCTTCCACTTCTCCTAAAAGTCATTATTAGTTACGTATTATTTTTTTTCCCATTATCATGAGCAAAACCCTTAGAACTTGAGAATTTATGTAATTGAACTAAGAAAGCTACATGCCCAATAAGTGGCTAAGGCTGGATTCAAATTCAGGTCACTCAGATTCCAGAATTGACAGTGGACAGTTAATATCATAATGACAGACAAGCCAACCATATGAGGCAACATCTTTAAGGGTAAACATTCTTTTAATATTTACATATTTAATTAAAATTCATTATCCCAGCTCACCTAATTTATGAAACTTGTGAACAATGTGGGCAATGGGCAAATACATTTTTACTGTGTTGTTACTGTTGTTTATATTTCGGTGATACACTTCTGATACAAGTAATGTACAATCCTGGGGTTCTATGTAATTCCCTGATCATGACATTCACTTTGTCTATTCCCAATTTATTTCCATACCATATAGATACTGGGCACTGAAATGAACAAACAAAAATCAACCATTTTTAGCGAAGTAAATTTGGGAAGTTAAAAGTGAGGTTCATGGACCAAATGACAACCCTGGGACCAACGATTTGAATTATTATACAAATGTTTTACCCAATAAATGAGTACATACAAAAGAGTAAATGAAAGGGATCAAGCCACATCTCTGCCTCTGCTGTTGTGTAACTAACTGCCTCCAGCTGTTGTGCCAGCAATTTTAGATCAATAGTTGTGGTCATCGAGGCAGAATGCAAATAATTATTTAATTTTTATTTCCTTGAGTTTAATTCTGATTGAATTTTGTCATAAAGCCAAGAACATTATGAAGAATCACTAACTAAGGTAGTCTTCTGATTTAGATTCATAATGGCCTTATGCCACCTGTGGACAACTCACCTCACCATGGTTACCAGGGAATTTATTCATGCAACCCGCACACGTAGGGACACCTCTCCTTATAGTCCGGGACAGACTCAGAGACTTGGATGTTCCTGATAGGTACAATCCTTTTTGGTGCTCCAAAAAGCTCAGAACACATTTAAGCATATTTTCTTTGTATGTGTTTATCTTTATTACATAACAGACCAATAAATCACCCACAACACGACTCCATACAAAACCAACTGTCCAGAGATACAAAACAGTTTTATAGGTGTAATGATTTTATTCTTAAAAAGTTCAGCAAAGAAAAAGTAGCACCAACACAGCAACTATATACAATATAAGCAAGAAAATAACTTGAACAGATGTGGACCGTAAAATATTAGTATTATATATTTATTCAATATTAAGTAGTCTAAATGATATTTTTGATGATTTCAGTCTTCCTTTCGCATTTTCTGCATGGTATAGGGGGACCTTTCAGTGTTCATCAAAGTTCAATATCCATGTTTCCATAGTCGCCACATTATGTCCAGGCATATGTTTGCCCCTGGAATACATTCTATAGTCTCATGTGAAGCTAGGCATGGTTGTGTGACTAAACTCTCACCAGCAGAATGCGAGTGAATGTCATGTGCCCCTGGGATTTTGGATGAGGGATTCATCTCTCAAATGCTCAATTTCCCTTCCTGTTGGCCACAACACGGGTGAGGCAGTGTCTCTGCTTCTACCGTGAGAAGATACCGATATTGTAGGAGAGAATGGAGCAACAGAAGGGTAGAAGTCTGGCTTTTTGACATAGCAGAGCTGGGAGCTGGGCCTTCTGTTTAAGGCTACTATAGAAAAGAGAGGGAAAAACATTGGCCTTTCTCATAGCTATGTATTTGGGGTCACTATTGCAGCAGCTTCTCTCCCACTATAACTAATGCACATGGAAAATTTCCTTCTTTAACGTCTAATTTTCTAAATGACAAAATAAGGATATTGAGCTAGATGTTCTCTAAAGTTTCAACCAATCCTAATAATCCATGATATAGATTATTTTATTCTATTATATTTTATTCTATAATCTTTTATTAAGAAGCTGGAAAAATAAGACCTGTAAGAGAATCATATCAATGAAGTAATTGCTGTATAAACATATTATAAAGCAATGATCAAAGTTTTAAAATCAAATATAGATAAATATTCATGTGGTGTTGATAGAATCTGATTCATTTGATTCCTTCAGCTGAACAGAGAAAATCCTGCAGAGGTTCCACAGGGGGACAAGCTTTTAATTATTTATAATCACACCCTTCTCCTTAGTGCCTTAAGAAACTGAGCATTGTGATGCTGTGGGTGGGGGGGAATGAGACAGAAAAAATAATGGAGAGTATATGAAATAATTCAATAATGAGAAGCTCTGGGACTGTTCTGAAGGCAAAAGTAGGATCAGAAGTAAGATGACTTGTGCTTTCGGGGAAGACAACCCACAGTTGTACATCAACAAAGACTTATTGTAATTATGTGACCTTGAGTAAGTTACACAACTTTTACAAATCTCAGTTTCCTCATAGGTAAAATCGGTATGAAGATGGGCTCCACCTCAGAGTACTGTTGTCAGGATTAAATGAGAAAATGCATGTAAAGTACTAAAGTTGACAGGCTTTAGTAAGAACCTAATAAATGCTAGCTATTGTTGTTATAATAAGTGTTTGTTATTATTATTGAAGTTGTCAAGGAACCTATGTGTCTTGATAGTGGAGAACCAGGTAACCAGTTACCCGTACAGTTTGTGGGGAGAGGTTCAGTTCTGCCTCCTGGTGAGCATGTGCCTGGAAGTCCAAGTAAATGCTAACACCAAGTAAAAAGAAAATGATGGTCTCTGTCTTCAAGGGGTTTGAAATTGATTTGATGAAACAAGAGTCAAATATGAACAATTATTTCATGATTAAGTGACAGAACAGAGTTCAGTACTTACTAGAAATGCAGTAAGTAGTCAAAAGGAGAAGGCAGTGTGAACTGTAATGGCTTTGGTGGAGAAAATTATATTGAAAGTCCGAGATAAGGTTAATAAAGGTTTGAGGCTTACTATGTGTTGTCCTTTATACTGAGAGCTTTATGGACTTTGCTCACTTAATCCTCACAAGAATATTTATTAAAAGAGTACTTTTACCATCTCTGTTTAATAGATGAGTCAACTGGAGCACAGAGAACTCAAAAAACTTGCCCAAAGTTACAGGTGGTATGAGATGGAAGCTGGATGGGAACTGGCAAAGTTGAATGGAACCTAGCTCTCTGTAAATCAGTTCTTAGAAAAGATTAACAAATGAATGAAAAGGGTATGCCACCCCAAGTTGTGAGGAAAATCAACAAAATCAAGGAAGAAGAGTTTGAGTGTAACCTACATCTCAATCAGAGAGGAAGCAGCAGCGACTAAAAATTGTGGTTACCCGCTTGTTCAATCCTGTGAATTTACATACAGAAAATTCTATCGTAATATGAAGGAATGTCATTTTCATAGAAGCCTTGAAATTATATTTTAATCATTAACCAGTTTTTTTTTTAATTAAAATCATATCCATGTAAATCTAATCCCTGGCAGACCTGACATTAGGGAAATGTAGTTTTCTCCTTAGAGTTTCTGTGTAAAGAATGGAGTCTGGAGACAGATCAGTAAGTTTACCATGCTTTAATAGAACTGACATTAAAACATTTCCCTCTTTTTAGCCAGTAGCCCATTTTAAAAGATGTTTTCTACATGAATACCAAATATTGAAAAATATAAGAATTTTATTTGGAGAATTGATAAACTCAAAAAATACTACACAAGTTTGACATGAAGTATCTGCTTGTATAATGAAATCTTAGCAAAATTAACTGAAGTTAATTTAAAAAATCAAACATACAAGAGAAGGGAAATAGCACCTAGTGTCAGCTTTGGCAATAGTTTTCCAGTTGAAGATTTAAGCAGTGAGTCTTGGCATCCATAAAAGAGTTTGAACATGAACACAGTTCTTAAAAGAGCTGACCAAATGACAATTGAGTTGTGGCAATTCTGCTGACTTTTCATGTAAGAAATATCTTCAACTGAGAGAAGTGCATATTCTTTTACGTCTTTCATGTTTCACCTTAATAATTTAAAAATCATATTCTATTTTAAAAATTTCTCAAATAATGAATCTGCTGATTGGAAAAATGTGAATTGGTATTTGGTAACAAGGTTTAAAATGTAGCTGTTTTAAAAGTAATTATGGTTCTATTAGTATGGGGTGAGTCTTCTTTCATTTTATAAAGATAACCCAGCATGTCCAATCATATTTTCAAAGTAGAAATTATTATATATCAGCACACCTTTGTTAAATTAAAACAACAACAAAAAAACATTGAATATGTCAAAATTAACCATGTTCATATTCTTGCTTGGATGAGTTTTCATAAATATCAAACTGAGATGCCAGCATTCATCAGTTACTCATAATTTAAATGAATGAAATATCTCTAGTCCATCTTTGCTCTTGCTATTGTATTTAAATTGTCATGTCAGCCTAGTTATGATCGTTCTGCTATTTAACATTAAACCTGTATTTTCAAAAGAGATGGAGTAATTCATTCAAAACTTGTGTTAGGCTCTAGGCCAAGAGCTGAACAAGGCGGCTATGATCCCTGCTCATATGAAGCTTACAATCTACTGCACACATTTGTTCTAATAGTTATTTTATAGATCAATAATTTAAAAAGACTCAATAAGATGGTAAACTTTGAATGGCTTAAGTAGAAATTTTCCTGAGTCAATTCTATATCTATACTTCCAAAGGTATAATAGAAAATTATTATTAGGGAATTTTCATTTCCTTTTAATTTTTCTTTTAACTTTTGGATCAAAGAATTGGAGTTTTAAACTTCCCCACTCTGATTTCCTTTCATGGGAGTTACCTGAATACAAAGGTGCTTAGAGAAAGACAGAGATGTTTAGAGGGATCTGCATGTGAGTTCAGTCCAGAATTCTTTACACTTATTGAAATTTATGAAATGCACATACAAATGCTGAATTCTCATAACCAAGAATAAGTGCTCAGAAAAGTCTTTAGCACTTTCAAAACATGTCAGTCATGCACTTTACTGCTTATAAATGTTTCTATTCACATTATTCCAAACAATGGAGAACCACAAACTAAACTTAAGCTGTGAGTAAAACTTTCAGTAATTCTGGTTGTTATATGCTGAAATGTGTGCCATTCTTTAAAATAGCCATTTTTAAAAACAACAACAACAAAAACTTGTTGAATCCAGATGTTTGGTATTTCGAAAATAACTTCTATTTTTTGTTTCCAGATACACTATTTAAGACAATTTACTTTACTCATCAAAAAAATTGATTTATTTGTTCTTTGCACAAAAGAGGCAGTTGTTAGTGTTTATCAAGACGCAAAGAATGCAGAAGAGGCTTTCTGGGTGAGAAGAGGATGTGTGTACCTTAGGTTCCTCTTTATTATTTATACAACTTTCGGCAAAATCTCCAAACAGAATTCTTTCTGCTTTCTTTGTTCCATTCTAATCACTATTTCACATTTTCTTGTTGCCCTGACTTTCTATCATTCCGTTATTCATTTAGCCATCCTGAAATGTAATGACCTTTATCATTCTCCAATTAAGTTATGTGAGGTGAGACTCTAACTCAATTAGCATGCATCATGCTGAGAGCGCTATATATATTTCAAACACTGCTAACACATTCCTGTTTCATGTTGGTTAATAGCAAAGCAGTTAGCAAGTCTTAAGGATTATTCTCCTGAGGTCTCTCTTTTTCTCTTTTATGTTGTAGATGCTACCATTTTTTTCACTCACCTAATCAAATCTATGAAACTATAGTATATTTGCTTCTTAAAGACTGAAATTCTATGAAGAAATAGAAGGTTTATTATTATTTGGCCTTTCTAGATTTGTGGGAAATATACAGACTGTTGAAGAATTTATTAACTTTTTCTCTTGGCCTTATGACAACAATCTTGAAAATTACTAGGATGAGGAAAGGTTCACCACATCTAAGTATAAATGCTGAATTTTAAATATCCTCATACACAATATTAGAAATCAAACAGGTGACTCATATATTTAAAAAGATAGGTTACAAAAGAGAGGGACTGAAAAGTTTGATTTCTAGTTGGATTGGATTCTCAATTGTGAAATGATAATGGCGGAAAATCATCTTTGTTAAAGGGTTTATGTTCTATAGTCACAAAAGCCTATTAATGTATTTCGGTTTTAGTAAGACACGTTCTAATAAGTCATAACAGCTCCTAATTGTAAAGACTCTCAAACAATTTCAATCTACAACTTAAAATTTAAGTGCCAAAATAAACCAATTGAATAAATCTAAATGCATCACTCATGGTGTAAAAGAGTCTTAGAAACAATATTTATGAAAAGCAGAGAACTATTCTTAGGTTTAGAATGATCATCCCTAACTTGTTTGTCTTGGTAAGGCACTTTCTTGTAAGGGAATTTTAGCATTGCTATGTGACTGCAGGAGGCACCATTTAGGGGCCGTTCAAAGTACCAAGTGGAAACCTTCTGGGCTTGACCATCGTGGAGCCTGCATTTTTCATACCTGGCCACCTTCTGGTGTTTGTAAGACTGGTGGACCCAGAATCTGCTGTCCCTGAGTATGACTGTAGCTGTATATTACTGTTCTCATTTGCTAGCTGCTAGAATACAATATACCAGAAATGGAATGGCTTTTTAAAAAGGGGAAATTAACATGTTGTTAGTTTACAGTTCTAAGGCTGACAAATGTCCCAATTCAAGCAAGTTTATAAAAATGTCCAAATTAAGGCAGCAACAAGAAGTTACCTTCACTCAAGAAAGGTCAGTGAAGTTCAAGGTTTCTCTCACCTGGAAAGGCACATACATGGCTAGCATGGTGATGTGTGCCAGCTTTCTGTCCCGGCTTCTGGTTTCATGACGCTCCCCCAAGGCATTTTCCTTCTTCATCTCAAAAGATCTCTGGCTGTGTGGGCTTTCAGCCTTGTGTATCTCTTTCTTGGAATTTCTGGCCTTTCCCAGAATGTTCCCTCTTTTGAAGGAGTCCAGTAAACTAATCAAGACCCAATTGGAATGGGTGGAGTCACATCTCCCTCTATTCAGAAGTTCATACCCACAATTGGGTGAATCATATCTCCACGGAGATAACCTAATCAAGTTTCCATCCTACATTACTGAGTAGGTAATAAGAGAAGCAGTTGCTCCCACAAGATTGATTAGGATTAAAACATGGCATTTCTAGGGCACATAATCCTTTCAAGCCAGCACGACTGCAAAGACTACCAGGGCAGCTACGTAATTTGCAGAGCTCATTCCAAAATGAAAATGCTGGGCTTCTTATTAAAAAAACAAACGAACAAATAAGCAAAAAACAGGAAAAAACATTTTCCCCTTTCCTCCACAGTCTCTCTGTAGACTTATCACAATGTTTTAAAAAAAATTTTCTATTTAATGCTTCACTCCCTAGGGCATAGAAGAACTCACATAATGAGTGCAAACCCTCACAGGTGCCCAAGGCCAAAACCTGCAATTTATTGTACCCAATCGCACCCTCTCTGTGTTTGTGCTCAGGCCCCTGCCAACATCAGAGGGTAGCAGAAATAGAGAGAAGGGAATAGGGGCAGATGGCCAAGAATCCATCTGGGGGAGGCAGCAAGACGTGAGTCTGCATGTGAGGCTATGCTTCGTTGTGTCATTCAGCTTCACTTATAAAACATAAATTAAGAGATAAAATTATTAATTTACCTTCATAACATTAAATCCCAAGAGTGTACCTATCTGTGAAGGGCCCTGTGTATTGCTTTCATACCTATCTGGTTGGCCCTGGTGGTTACACAATTTATTATTCAAACTAGAAATTTTTTTTATAATGAAAAGGGGCCTGTTAATAGTTATGCTGGGATATGAAGCATTAGCCAGCCAGATTCTTATGGGAACAAATGTGATGAGTAGTCATTCCACAGAAAAGACAGCTCAAATTGGCCTTAAAGATGACAAATTCTTGCATTTCCATGAATGAAAGTCCAGGGCTAGGGTTGGCTTCACTATAGATCTTATCCAAAGATTCCTGTTCCATTTCTGCAGGGTTTTTGTTACTCTTCTCCCCTTCAAGTCCTTTCATTCTAAGGCAGGTAATTATGATAGTTACAGGAGCTCCAGTTCTCAAAAATTTAAGAACAATACTTAAAGGAATAGTAAAGTTCTCTGACATCCCTACCACTTTCATTTCCAGAACAGAAATATTTCATTCTAGGAACCTCATTAGACTTCTCATTGAGTTGTATTGACTTGAATGGAATCACATGTCCATTTCTGAACCAATTATTATTGTCAAAGGAAATTGTGCTAATGATAAGCCAATCACTACTCATTTTGGAGATGGGAGGGAGGCCAGTACATGGTCTTCATGGAACAGTGTGAATCTCTAAGGAAATCAGGTTTTTATTAAGGAAATCCCTATTCAATAAGCAGCTGGAGTATGGATGCAGAAGAGTCAACACGTAGATGACACAGGGATTCCCTGGGTGAGCAGAGACCATGAGTCCTGACCACAAGCTCTGTCACTTTTGGGCACAGCCAAGCCAGATGGACACAGTTTTCAGACACTTCTAGTCTTCTTAACATGAACTCTCAGGCTTCCTATGCTTTGCTGCTGCTAAGATCACTCACTATTCACTCCACAAACTAAAGGATCAGCTATAAAGAAACACTTGAAATTGTTCAAATGTGTGGTGCTCTATTATTTTTGTGCTGCATCCCTATCTCCCAACACTTACTGAACACTTAAAATGTATGTATTAAATTAATTGAGATCAAAGTATTCGAGATAGAAAGTAGCATTACATTTTGATAAACATTCATGAAGATATAACCTTTTCAAACTTACATGTATCTAACAAAATAATTAAACTATATAAGGAAAAACTGATAAAATTATAGGGAGAATGGACAATTCTATTTTAACAGTGCTGGTCAAATCTCCCCAAATCTAGTAATAGATGAAATGTATTTTCAATTAAAATTCCCCCAAAATATTTCTCTATTTCTAAAATATATATGTCAAAGCAGTGGGCCAAGAAAAGCCAAGACACTCTTGGAAAAAAATAAAAACTAAAGTAAAACAACTCGCTCCACCAGATATAAAGATTCACTTCCAAGTTATAGTAAAACAGTGATAGAAAAATTGACCAACATAACCTAATACAGTCATATAGTTGGCTACAGTGGTACTGCAAATCCCTTGGGATAGCATGATCTTTTTGAAAAAAAAATTGTGCTGACATAATTAATTATCTATAAGGGGCAAAAGAAATAAAATTAAATGCTTACTTTACTCTGTACAGAGACGTCTATTCCAGATGGAGTAAGTGACAGCAAGGCAAAACTCTGAAATACTTAAACATAAACAAAAGCAAAAAAAAAAAAAAAAGAAATAGGAGAATATCTTTATAACTTTGGGATGGAGTCCCTAAACAATCTAACAAAAGAATCCACCATAAAATGTTGACCATTTTGTCTATTTAAAAATTAACAACCTCTGTTTAAAAAGGACACCGTAAAGAAAATGAAAACAGGATCCAAAAACTTGGAATATGTATTTTCAATAAGGAATTATTATCAAAATGCATAAAAGGCTCTTCCAAATAGGTGTGAAAAAGAGAATAATAAAGTGGGGGCCAGATGAAAGATTAATATAAGCCTTGCTACAAAGAAGATATGGCAAATAAACATAGGAAAGGATGTTCAATCTCATCAGTAATCAGAACAATGAAAATTAAAATGAAATGAGGTATCATTTTTCACCCACAGACTGACAATACAAACTATTGGAGAGGATGTTGTGCAGGGGTAGCTGAAATAGCTTTTTTTTTAAGCAGTTTATTGAGATATATCACATATCATACAATCCAACCAAAGTGTACAATCAGTGTCTTTTAGTATAATCACAGATTTGTGCGTTCATCACCACAATCAATTTTAGGACATTTTTATTACCCCAAAAAGAGAACACAATACCCCTTAGTAGTCACCATTCAATGCCTCTATCCTTCTCCAACCCTATGTAACCACTAATCTAATTCTATGATTTATTTAAATTTTACACAAATGGAATCATGTCATATGTAGTACTCTGTCTTGTTTCTTTCACATTGCATGATATATTTTAATTTTTTTAATTAGAGAAGTTGTAGGTTTTACATAAAAGTCATATAAAATACAACATTCCCAAGTACCCCCTATTAGGTTGACACTTTGCATTAGTGTGATACCTTTGAGATAACCAAGGAAACAATATTAAAATATTACTGTTAACTATAGTCCATAGTTTGCATCAGGTGTGTTCTTCCCTTATTTTTCTTTTTTTTTTCAGGGTGGGGGTAGAAGAAAATAATATATTCACAATCTTGCAAGAATGGACACACAACTAAAATGCGGTTAGTGCACCAAGCAATATATATGCCACCCTATTTTTAACACCTTGAAATAGATGCACATTTGTTATAATTCATAAAAGAATATTCTTATATTTATTCAATTAACCCCAGTCCATCATCCATAACAGGGTTCACTTTGTTATACAGCCTGTGTTTTATAGTTTAGCTTTCCTACTACTAACACTTTAACCACATTCAAATACATAATTCAGTGCTATTAATTACACTCACATTAATGTACTACCATCATTGTTATCCATTTCCAAACATTTATAATCAACCTAACTAGAAATTCTGCACAAAATAAGCATCAGCTCCTCATTCTCTACCTCCAGTCTATCTCTGGGAAATTTCTAACTTTATGAGTTTGCTTATTATACTTAGTTCATATTAGTGAGACAATACAGCATTTGTCCTTTTGTGTCTGACTTACTTCACTCAATCTATGTCCTCAAGATTTATCCATGTGTTGTATGCATTAATACTTCCTTGCTTTTAATGGCTGAATTAAACATACATTCCATTGTATGTATAAATCAAATTTTGTTGATCTAATTTTTGGTCACTGCACATTTGGTTTGCTTCCATGTTTTGGCAATTGTGAATAATGCCGCTGTGAACCTCAGTGTGCTAATGGTTATTCATATGCCTGCTTTCAGTTTTTCTGGATTTTTTTATATGTATACCCAATAGAGGGATTGTCAGAAGATATGGCAATTCTATACCTAACTTCTTGAGAAACCACACGAACTGTCTTCCATAACATTTGGAAAATTGGACATTCTGATTAGCAATGAATGAATGTTCTTGTTTCTCTATATGTTCTCCAACACTTGTAGTTTTCTGCTTTTTAAAAATAGTGGTCATTTTAGTAGGTGTGAAATGATTTCTCATTGATTTGATTTTTGCATTCCCACGGTAGCTTCATAATAATGCTTTAAAGTCAGAAATTGTGAGTCGTCAAACTTCATTATTTTTCAAGATTTTTAGGCTATTTGGGGTTCCTTATTCTTCCAAGTAAATTTTATAATAGGCTTTTCCATTTCTGCCAAGTATATAGAAACAGTACTGATTTTTCCATGTGGATGTTGTATCCTGCCAATTTGTTGAACTTTTTATTATATCTAGTAGTTTTGTTGTAGATTTTTTTGGATTTTTGATATATAGGGTCATGTCTTCTGCAAATACTGAAAGTCTTATTTCTTTCTTTCCAATTCAGATGCCTCTTATTTCTTTTTCTTACCTAACTGCCTGTCTAGAACCTCCAGCACAATGTTGAATAAAAGCAGTGGCAGTTTACATTCTTCCCTTGTTCTGGATCCCAGAGAGAAAGCTTTCAGTCTGTCACTATTGTGTGCGATGCTAGCTGTGAGTTTTTCATATATGCCCTTTATCATGTTGAGGAAGTTTCCTTCTTCTCTTATTTGTCAAAGTGTTTTTATCAAGAAAGGATGCCGGATTTCATCAAATGTCTTTTCTGTGTCAATCGAGATAATCATGTTTTCCCCCCTTTGGTTTGTTCATGTGGTGTATTACATTAATTGATTTTCTTATGGTAAACCACACTTGTATATTTGGGATAAAACCTACTTGGTCATGATGTAAAATTCTTTTAATGTGTGATTGGATTCAATTTGCAAGTATTTTACTGAGGATTTTTGCATCTATATTCATTAGAGCAATTGGTCTGTAATTTTTTTTTCTTGTAGTATCTTTATCTGGCTATGGTATTAGGGTGATATTGCTTTCATAGAATGAGACAGTGTTCTCTCCTCTTCAATTTTATGGAAGATTTTGAGTAGGATTGCTATTACAGCATTTTGGAATGAGTGGTAGAATTCGCCTGTGAATCCATCTGGTCCTGGGCATTTTGTTCTTGGGAAGTTTTTGATGACTGATTTAATCTTTATCTGTAATTGGTCTTTTGAGGTCTTCTATTTCTTCTACAGTCAGTGTAAGTTACTTTTATGTTTCTAGGCATTTGTCCCCTTCATTTAAGTTGTTTAATTTGTTGGCATGCACTTGTTCTTTGTCTCCTTCTGTCTTAGCTAGTGTTCTCTAGTGAAACAGAATCAGCAGGAGATATCCATAAATGTAAATTTTATAAAGGTGTCCCAAATAACCGTGGAAATGTAAAGTCCAAGTTCTATAGGGCAGGTCACAAGCTGGCAGCTCTGAAGAAGCTCCTCAACAAATCTCAGGAAGAGGCTGGCTGGCTGAAGCAGGAAGAATGACTGTCTCTTCTGAATCCTCCTTAAAAGCCTTCTGGTGATTACATTAAGTGTCACTCATTGCAGAAGATGCTCCCCTTAGCTGATTACAAATGCAATCAGCTGTGGATGCAGCCAACATGATCATGATTTAAGTCCATGAAATGTCCTCATAGCAACAGATAGGCCAGCGCTTGCCCATCCAGACAACTGGGCACCACCAACTGGCCAAGTTGACACATGAACCTGACCGTGACACCTTCTATGATCGTTTTTACTTCTTTGAGGTCAGTAGTAATTACTCCCCTCTCATTTCCTTGTTTACATCTTCTCCTCTTCCTCGTCAGTGCAGCTAAGAGTTTGTCAGTTTTTTTTTTTGATGTTCTCATAGAACCAACATTTGATTTCATTAATTCTCTGTATTGTTTTTTTATTTTCAATTTCATTTATTTCTGTTCTAATCTTTGTTATGTCTTTCCTTCTGCATGCTTTGGGATTAGTTTGTTGTTCTTTTTCTGTTTCCTCCAGGTGTTCAGTTAGGTCTTTGATTTTAGCTTTTTCTTCTTTTTTAATGTATGTGTTTAGCACTATAAATTTCCCTCTCAGGACTGCCTTCACTGTATCTGATAAGTTTTGCTATGTTATGGTCTCATTTTCCTTTGTCTCAAGATACCTACTGATTTATCTTGCAATTTATTCTTTAATGCTCTATTTAAGAGTACATTGTTTAAAATATATTACATGTATTTGTGGATTTTCCCCACCTATCATTGATTTCCAGCTTCATTCTGTTATGATCAGAGAGAGTGCTTTGTATAATTTTAGTCTTTTTAAATGTATTGAGACTTGCTTTAGGCCCCAACATGTGGCCCATCATGGGGAGCACTTGAAAAGAATGTGCATCCTGCTGTTTGGGAGGAGGGGGGGTGCAATGTTCTGTATGTCCATTAAATTTAGTTCATTTATAATGTTCTCAAGTTCTCTGTTGTGTCTCACGTATTTTGGCACACCCTGGTTAGGGGCATAAATATTTCCGATTATTTTTTCTTGTTGCCCCTTTCATATATAATATATATTATAGTGTTTTTCTTTGTTTCTTATAACAGTTTTGCATTTAATGTCTATTTTGCCCTGTATCAGTATAGCTCCTCTAGCTCTTTTCTGATTACTGTTTGTGTGGAATATCTTTTTCCAACCTTTCACTTTCAAACTGTTTACTTCCTTGTGTCTACAATGATTCTAGAGATGGACCTTTTTTTTTTTTTATCCATTCTGCCTGTGTACGTCTTTCAATTGGTGAGTTCAAACCATTATCATTCAGTGTTATTACAGTAAAGGTATTTCTTACTCCAACACTTTATCTTTTGATTTTTATGTGATATATCTTATTTTTGTCTCTCCTTTTAATCTTTTGCTTACCTTTACTGATAATCTTCATTTCTACACTCTACTCCAAGCTCTATCTCCTGTCTTTTCCTTTCAGCCTGCTGAATTCCCTTGATTTTTTCTTAAAGAGTAGATCTTTTGTTGACAAACTCTCTCAATTTCTGTTTGTGAATATTTTAAATTCCTACTCATTTTTGAGGGACAGTTTTGCCAAATAAAGTATTCTTGGCTAGTAGTTTTTCTCTTTCAGTATCTTTAATATATCATACTCTCCCTTTTTACTTCCATTGTTTCTGTTTGAGAAATTAGCACTTAGTCTTATTGAAGATCTCTTGTATGTGATGAATTGCTTTTCTCTTGCTGCTTTCAGATTTCTCTTTTTATCTTTGACATTTGACATTCTGACTAGTATGTGTTGGTGTATGTCTATTATGATTTATTCTGTTTGGAGTATGTTGTATTTGTTTATATGCATATTTATGTCTTTCCTAAGAGTTGGGAAAATTTTACACATTATTTCTTCAAATGTTCTTTCTTCCCCTTTTCCCATCTATTTCCTTTCTGGGACACCAATGACATGTATATTTATGCATTTCATTTTTCCTTTCAATTCCCTAAGGACCTTCTCAAATTCTTTCCTTTCTTTTCTCTATCTGTTCTTCTGTCTATAAAATTTTGATGGTCCTATCTTCTAGTTCCCTGATTCTTTTTTCTACTTGTTCACATCTGCTGTTGGATGCCTCTAGTTTATTTTTGATCTCTTCTATTGTGACTTTAATTCCCATAAGTTCTGTTATGTTCCTTTTCATACTTTCAATTACTTCTTTATGCTCACCCAGTATCTTCTTAATATCCTTTATCTCTTTAGCCACAAATTCTCTCACCTCTTCGATTTGATTAAGGAGATGTGTTTGAACATCTTTTATTCACTTTTCCAATTTCTTTGTCTCTTCCAAAGTTTTAATTAGTTCCCTTGACTGAGCCATATGTTCCTGTTTCTTAGTATGGCTTGCAATTTTTTGCTGATGTCCAAGCATCTAATTGTCTTGATGAGTTGACTGTAAAGATCAGTTTCTCCTTTGCCTCTGGTTTTATTGTTAATTGCTTTGTATTAAGGCTCTTTGACACTTGCTTCAACTTATTCCAGACCTTTAGAAATGCCAGTGTTTATCTGATCAGATTTATTCAGCTCTTCTTTATCTGATTCTTGCCTTGAGTATGCAGTACAAATTTTAACATTGTGCTATTTGTAAAATTATTTCACACAAGGAGAAAGTTCTCTTTCTTCTGTTCTTTCTCCAGGAATATTGATCTGTTCTGTTTGTTCTTGTTCTGCCTATTCTATAGCTATATATTTTTTTCTCTCCTTGCATTGCCTCTGGCTGCTTTTGCCTGGAGGGCAAATTCTAAGAATAAGGTCACCCCCAGAGAAGTCTTTCATAAATCATTATTTCCCAGCCAAAACAGGACCAGGGATCCAGAAAGAGGGTGCAGACAGGTTCCAAAGAGCCCTGGGGAAAGCATCAGGAGAAATATGAAAAAAAACGTTTTGATGGCTCCCTGAAGCTTAACTTTCCTTGCCTTCCCAGCTGATGGCATTCATCAGCAAACAGTTCCCCACAGCCCTTAGGAGTTCTTGCAGCTTTAAACCTCCACTTCCCTTACCACTGTCAGAGGCAGGTTTAAAACAATGGCCTGAGCAGTCCCTGTCTTGGGTGGGTTGTACCAGTCATTCATAGCTGGAACCCAGCCATCCAAATTTGTCAACCAAATGCTGTGATAAGTACTCAGTTGTGAAACCCCAAATCCATTCTTCGGGAGAAGAAGGGCTTCCACATCCCTTTCCATCTGTAGCAGCCAGCCACATTTCTCTACAACTTGAGCAGCTTGCCTCAGAGTGGGGAATGGAGGCCAGCAGCTGTTGTAGAGTGAGATACTCATAGTTTTTGCAACAGTTTCTCAATCTCTTCACCCCACTCTTCCCTTGATGCTGTGCTGACATTTGGACCCCAAGAACATTGTTTCAGACATTTCTACCTGTCCACTAGCTATTTTTAAAGGATGAGTTAGTCCTGGGGCTTCCTATTTCGCCATCTTTTTCCCCACAGCATATTTCATATAGTTTATATTGGAGTAAAAATTCATTTAGCTACATGTCAAAGATGTTTGCTATTGACAAAATATTAATATTTTATATTATTTTGTAAACTGAAACATTTAGAGTCCATGACAAGCAGTTCCCCACGTGTGAAAAAGGATCTGTATAAAAATGTTCTCCCTCATTTGAATGTCCGTGAAGACTGGAACATTTTTTGTCAACTCTATTTTGGTTTCTATTGAAAATGTGCTTGGTACCTGATAAGTGTGCCAGAAATATTTGCTGAATGAAAGAATGAAGAAAATAACCCAAAGATCTCTTCTAAATAAACTAATTATATCAGAAGTATTGAAAATTAAGGTGTGGTATGTTTAGAAAATAGAATAAATATCAAAATAAATATTAATAAATGATAGCTAATTAGGATTGCGTTTTCAAAAAAATAATTTGGGATGAAAATAATTCCCAAAAGATATAAAAGTTTAATATTACTTTTATAAACTCAAAAGCAAGAATAAATAATTAATTTATCTCTAAAAAAGACAAATATACATGATAAAACTATTTCTAAACCTCAAAAGAATGGTAAATATAAAAATCGGGAGTTTGGTTAAATCTATGGAGGCAGCAAAGCAAAGAGATGGGAAGGAGCCCATGTGCTAATGTACTGATATTGGAAATGCCCTAGTTATTAAGTGAAGGAGTGTTCAAAGTAACTATTATTATTATGTATTTTATTATAAGTGCTATATATTCCTTTGCATGTACTAAATATAACACTGAAATGATAAAATAAATGCAGTTTTTAAAGAAGCAAATGAAAAGAGCCCCTTTTAAGAATATATAGCTAATTCTGCACTTGGAACATTTAGACTTAATCTATAAAATCTGTTTGAAGTTATGTAGTGAGTTAATTGTAGGTCTGGCACAGGGACAAAATTTCTCACTAGCTTACTTGGTCTATTTTCAAAAAGTACACACTTTCCAACTTGCTAGATTAATAATTAGAACATTGTAATATTTATTTATTTTTTTGAACTGGAATTAGAAATTTGAAGAGTTTAGAGCTCACTGATTTGGATTTGGTGGCTATTCAGAGTGAAACAAGTTAAAGTATACCTTTACTCTCTTTAAGATATATAGTACTTTAAGCAAATTAATTGTAAGATTGATAGTTTAAAAAATTACCTTTTTAATTGTTCAAACTTTTCATGGATTTAAAAAGTACTGATTTAACTCTAAATCATTGTTCTAATTGTAGATGAGTCTTACTTATTCATTTGAATAGCACCTGTGAATTTTATTTAGAAAAAAATATGTTTTTCTATAGAAACTTCAATGTGTGAAAATCCTAATTGTTTGTAAAGTAATTATGAGCCTTATTTTCCAATTCTAGTCAACATCTTTTTTTGTGGTTACATAAGGGGAGCTTTTATGTAGAACTGTTTTAAAAAATCAGTTTAGGAATTAAAAAAAGAATTTTTAGATGCTTGGTAAACAAACACAAAGCTGTCCCTTATCCTAATTTCAACAATCTAGCCTACCAGGGATTCAATATGGTTTGTATTGACCTAATCCAAAAATAGCTATACGAAGAATAAGTGAAAATGTTCCAAATGAATACAAATAATGGTAGGGAGAGGATAATTAGGCTAATATGTTTAATTATCTGAGAAGAAAGCCCATGAGTTGAAGAGTAAAATTTCTCTTATTCCCTGAAACATAAGCAGTCTCAGTGTTAAAGAACTATTGGAAGAAATGTTGGATAGGCTACCTCAGTGGAAAAGAAATCACTCGAATATAATGTGTAAAGCACTTAAAAGACAAGGCATTTAAAGATGTGTATTTAGAGTATATTGATTGCCGCCATAAATTTATATGCTTCCTGTGTAGATAAATTCTTTACCATGACCCATTCAAAATTACCATTTTAGATAATATTACTCTATATACACTGCTAGCAAACTCAAGTGAAGCTGATTTATTCAAGAGAATTATTCATTTAATTTCTACCATTTAGTATTTATATTTCTTTTCCATTCATTTATTCATGTCATCTTTATTCATTTATGCATTTATCAAATATTCATTTTAATGAGTTTCATTATGACTACAGAAATTGTAGGCCAAGATTTGCAATAAATTTATTCTTTTAATAAGTTTATTCTTGAAAAATCCTCTGAGCAAATAAAGACTGCTTGACCAACTAGTTCCTATACCTTTTTACATTTTTTACATTTTGTCCATTCCTTTTCTTTGTCTGGATGCTTTCCTTAAAGCTCACTGAATTTCCTGGATGCATCCTTAGTGAGCTATTGAGCTTTTGACATGGTAAATATTTATTTATGCTATGAATATGTTATGTTACACTACAGATTTCACATAGTTATTATGAAGGAAGTTTTACCATTCAAGAGTCAAGCAAACTTATTTCAAACTAGATGATATAATAATTATTTGAGAGTTTTACTTCATTTAAAATGATTCATACTTCTCTGACATTGTTCATAATCATTTAAGCTTTTTTATATTTCATGAAATTGTGTTTGTTCCACTAAACTAAACTTGCTGTTTACAAAAATAATAATAAATATTATATTGCCAGTTAAACTGACATGATTATTATTATTATTATTATTATTATTATTTAAAATTGTTTAATGAAGGCTGCATACCTAGTCGGCTACCCCAGTAGAGCTGGATCAGACAGCTGCACTTCTCTGCAAGTGCCTATTTCCCACATATCCTGAGGATGGGGGGTGGGGGGGTGGGACATGGGGCACAGACAGAGAGAGAGTGGATTTTTTAAACTGTACCTATTTTGAATTTTAAGGGCAGTTCCTTAATAGATACCTCTTTTTTTTCCCCCTATGTCCTCATACCCATGTTTCCACTTTCTATCTCTATTTCTGGCCACTTTCTTTACCTTATTTCAATTTGTTTAGCCTTTCTGGCTCTTTTGTGGGCTACTGATTTTGGCTTCTTACTTAGTTTTAGTTTTGCACCCTCCCTTAATTTCATTTTCTCTAAAAATCTGGGGTCAGAGTCCCTCACCTGGACAATTTCAGTTTTATGGAATAATGGCTAAGCAGCTTAGTGCTAGGAAAAGCCTTCTTCCTATTTCCACCTGAATTACAGTCTTGGAAAAGAATATTAAATCTACTGGTAACTATTATATGGACTTATTTCGCAATTCAAACTGGTAACAACTGAGTGACAGTAAATGAGTTAGCCAGCTTCCCTGCACTAGCTTGGATTTTGGACACCAGAAGTTCAAAAAATCAGTATTTCCTTTCAGTTATGTGTTTTCCTTTTAAAGAGAGGGTTACAGGACCCATAAGTAACATGCAAATGTCATTGTCTTTCCTTTCAGTTTCAGTTTCTATTTTAGGTCAGCATAGATATATGGATAAGTTCTACAATGCTAATAGAAATAGGAGTGTGAGACCCATAGGGAAAAGTGAGTGTCAATATTGTAGTTAGTGGATAAAGTGTTAACCACAAAATTTCGTTTCCCGCAAATTGATCTACAGAAATGTAAAATGAGTGAACATTTTTGAGGGGTGCACAAGAAGTACCTGGACTCTAAGGTTTAAGATTATAGAACTTTGAGAGAAAGGAGAGATTGAATTCTGCCTTACATGTACCACGGTGATTGTCCTGTCATCTTCAGAACAAATGTGCTTGGGTACAAGAGAGGACTCGGAAATACATTGCTTATTGTTTGTTTCATCCTTTACTTGAAATTATGAATATGTTTAATCATTTTCTATGGAAATATTGTGAGGTTGTGGTAACAAAAAAGGTGCAGTTTTGATAACAGGGCATGTTTTTATGTAAATAAATATTTTAATTGAATAACAAACACTTGTGTTACTGAAAATTTAAATCTCTGTGATAACAGCAGTTGAACCATATAGAAAAACTCTTATGGAGGTCCTTTATCTTAGATGCTGTGCACTGATCAGAACCTTGAGCAGAAACAGAGGGAGCTTGGAGAGATTTGAATCAGCCTCCTGAGAGACTGTTGCTAATTCAGTTTTGTTCACAGGAAATCAAACATTGCATATAAACTCACACACAGAAACATATACTCTTTTCTTTTCTCATCTTGGCCACAATCTCTTAAATAGCTTTCTTCTACCCATCTCTCATTTACTATGGCTCATCTTTTCAATGCATCCTTCTTCACTTTAAAAGGTTCCAGTGGTTCTCTTTGAATCCCAGCACAAATTCCGATGCACGATCCTTAGTACGAACGTTCTACGTAGTACAGGGTCTGTCTGCAGATGCATCAGCATCCAGAACATATATAATTTGCTTCAACAACTGAATTTGAAAAGACGGCATGCTTTCCCATGCCTCTATGCTTTATACCTGTTGGTCCTTTGCTTAGAAGTCCCCATTCTCCCTTGCCTGGTGAACTCTCACTCACTCTTGTTATCAAATCACTTGTCACCTCTACCAGGGGCTTTCCTTGTTAGAGTTAGTCCCCAGAGTTAGTTACTGCCTTTTGCTGCTTTAACATAATATATTTTTTTAATCTTTGAAAATGTTATACAATGTGGTGAGAGTACACTGCAATTGTTAAGATCATGGCTGCCCAAGTTCATGACTCCATAATTCTCAGAGCAGGCCTTTGGGCAACATATATGAGCTCTCTGTCCCTTAATTTTATCACCTGCAACAACAACAAAAAAAGGTAATCCTAGTAAAACAAAGATGGTTGAATATTTCCTATTTTAGCTCTGGCATATAAAGCACTTGGAAGTTTTAACTTTCATCCCTACACTATGACAAAAATCGACAAGCTGAAAATCAATTACTTTATTCAAACCTTTGAGAGATCTGAATTTGCAGGGCAAATGGCCATCCTGAAATCTGGAGGCACAGGTTCAATTACAAAGATACAGTCAAGAGCTTCTTACTTGGAGCAGTTGCCCATGGAGCTACAAACTTGCAGGAACACTTAAATGGCATTTTGATGAATTGCAAGAGGCTGAGGGTGCATTGGAGTGAGAGTGATGAGCTTCTGGGAGCAGCATTCTTAGGTGTACCTCACACTGTCATTTAATTCTTAAACTCCAGGAACCCCATTGGGTTCTCACAGTGAAGGAAGGAGAAGGAACCCATCATGGTTCTGGAAAGGAGGGGAAGAGGAGTAATTGTGAAACAGGCCTAGAGACTTTTCAGGAAAGGGAAGGGGGCAAGGAGAGAAAGAGAGAGAGAGAGGGAAAAGATTTTCTAGATCTTTATCCTATTTTGGTAGATGGGCATTTCTCCAGTCCCCACTAGCCTTTCTGTCTCACCTAATGGGGGAAAACAGTCACCAAGCTTTCAGGGAAATAAACTGGGAACACTAAAGTCAGGGAAGGGAGTGGGGCTAAGGATTTATAAAAAAGAAATAGCTGTACCACTGGAGATAGACCTGTAAAGGTCACAGAACCCAGACACAAGTTCACAGAAATAATGATATTTAATCAGAATATTATAGACTGCTCCTCTTCCCCTAGATGTTATTAATTCACCAGTAGATCTCCAATATAACAGTGGATAGCGGCTGAACAAGGTATAAGGACCAGATTCTTTTAGGGGAACAGTACTTAGTAAAGCCAAAGGAAAGGGAGAAGACAAAAAAGCAAGGGCACTAGAGGAATTTGAAGCCTCCGATATATAGCAATGGTAAACATTAAATACAGCTCAATCCATAGCAAGAAAAGCAAAAGCTCATCCTAAGGCCTATTTACCTAAGTTCCTTTTATTTTATCCATCATGTCTGACTTTCACCCCAAAATTATAAGGCATGCCCAAAAACCAGAAAAGAAAGTTTGAATAGACAAAGCAAGCAACCAAACCAGACCAGATTCAGATATGAGAGAGATTTTAGAACTATCACAGCAGGTATTTAAAATAATTGTAATTAATATGTTAAGAGCTTTAGAGGAAAAATAGACAATATGCAAGGACAGATGAGTAATTTAAGTAGAAATGGAAAATCTAAGAAAGGACCCAAAGAAAACTCTACTGTAATAGAAATAGAGAATGCCTGTTCTGGGCTCATTAGTAGACTTGGCTTATCTGAGGAATGAATCAGTGAGAATGAAGATATGTCAAGTGAAACTTCCCTAACAAAAATGCAAAAAGAACAAAGAATTAAAAAAGAAAAAAATACCCAAAAGGTATGAGACAATATCAAAAGGTATTAGTGTAACTTGAGTACGAGAAGGAAAAGAAAAGGAAAACAAAACAAGAAATATTGGAAATAGAATTGGCTAGGAACATTGCAGAATTAATGACAGACTACAAACAATGGATCCAGGAAACTCAGAGAATATCCAGTTCAATACATGGCAAAAAAGGATACCAAGCAAAACAAAACAACTCACAAAGGCCTATCATAACAAACTGTAGAAAAACAAAGACAAAGAGAAAATCTTCATAGAAGTCAGAGGGAAAAAACACCTTACCTATATGGGAACAATTATAAAACTTAGAGCAGACTTCTCTTCAGAAATCACGCAAGTAAGAAGAGAATAGAGGAGGATATTTAAAGTGTAAGAAAAAGTCTACCAACTTAGAATTCTATATCCAGCAACATTATCCTATGAAAATGAAGATGATAAAGACTCTCTCAGACAATAAAACAAACAATAAAAAAAAGAGAGACCTTCATCACCAGTAAGCATGGTCTAAGGAAAATTTAAAGAATTTTTTAGACATAAAGAAAATGATACATATGAAAAACTTGCAGCTACATAAGAATAAAAGAACCTCAGAGAAGGAATAAATGAAGGTAAAATAAAATCTTTAATTTTATTTAAACTTAATTTATATAAAATATAATTGTTTGTTTAAAGTAATAGTGGAAATGATGTATTAGGTGGTTATAGCATAAAGATCAGTGCAATGAATGACAGGCTATCACAGATCAGTGCAATGAATGACAGGGACTGAGAGGGAGGGATTGGAAATACTCTGTGTTATGGTACCTGCATTTCACATAAAGTGATATAGTAGCTTTTAATGGTGAATTCAGAGTAGTGAAAAATGTAATTTGTAAACTTTGGGTTAACTAGTAAATTTTGTGAAGAAAAACAATTCATATACTAAGAAAGGAGATAAAATGGGCTCATAATATAAAATAGTCAATTAAAATTAAGAAAGCATATCATATGCTTGATATAATGTGAAAATAGAAACAAAGAAGAAATCCAACACATAAAAATAGCTATAAACCTGATAGATATTAATCCAACAATTTCAACAATCATTTTTGTCTTGTTTTTAAATCTTCAGAGAAGTGGTAGGTTAAAGATAAAACATACATAAAATACAAAGATCCCATATACTGCTTTTGATGAGAATGGTCAAGCCACAATTTAAAAGGCAGAGCTTTTAGAATGGGTACAAAAACAAGACCCAGCTATATGTTGTCTAAAAGAAAGCCACTTTACATATAAAGAAACAAACAGGTTAAAAGTAATGAAATAGAAAAGAATATATACAATGTTGACCTGAACTGAAACAAAATTCAAATAACTATATTAAATTCAATAAAGCAGAGAAAGGAAGGTTATTGGGGATAAAGAGGAGAATTACATAATGTAAAAGGATGAATTCTCCAAGTAGACATAATAATCCTAAACATGTATGCACCTAACAAACGAGTATTAAAAATACATGAGGAGGAAACTGATAGGACTAAAAAAAAAAAAATAGACAAGCTCTATTTAATATAGTTGGATATATTATAATATAGTCGGCTACTTCAAAACGCCTCTGACAGTAGTTGATAGATCAATTAAGAACAAAATCAGTAAGGCTATAGATGACTTGAACAACACTATGAACTTATATAATTGACATTTTTAGAATATTCCATC
>PVIY010021264.1:0-44265 GCA_004026745.1 Myrmecophaga tridactyla
TAGCAGATGACGCCATACTCGCCATGTGCCCTTCCAGCCAAGAGAGAAGCCCTGACTGTGTTTGCCATGTGCCTTCTCACTTGAGAGAGAAACCCTGAACTTCATCGGCCTTCTTGAACCAAGGTATCTTTCCCTGGATGCCTTTGATTGGACGTTTCTATAGACTTGTTTTAATTGGGACATTTTCTCAGCCCTAGAACTGTAAACTAGCAACTCATTAAATTCCCCTTGTTAAAAGCCGTTCCATTTCTTGTATATTGCATTCCAGCAGCTAGCAAACTAGAACAAGCAGCAAGCAAACTAGAACACTGATATTATTGTGCTACAATCAGGTCATATTATGCTATCCATTTCTGAATTTTTATAATCAGTCCTGTTGCACAATCTGTATTCCTTTAGCACCAAATGCCCAATCTCTACCTTATTTCTACCTCCTGATAAATTTTGTTCTAAGTTCATCTCAAAGTTAACTCATTAATGTTAATTCACATTAGTGAGACCATACAGTATTTATCCTTTTGTTTCTGGCTAATTTCACTCAGCACAATATCCTCAAGGTTCATCCCTGTTGGTACGTGCTTCATGACTTTATTCTGTATTACAGCTGCATAATATTCCATTGTATATATATACCACAGCTTGTTTAGCCACTCAGCTGTTGATGGACATTTAGGCTGATTCCATTTCTTGGTAATTGTAAATAATGCTGCTACAAACATAGGTGTGAAAATGTCCATTTATGTCCTGGTCTTCAGTTCCTCTGAATATATACCTAGTAATGGAATTGCTGGATCATTTGGCAATTCTATACTTAGCTTCCTGAGGAACTGCCAAACTACTTTGAAGAGCAGTTGTACCATTTTACACTCCCACCAACAGTGGATAAGTTTCTCCACATCCTCTCCAGCACTTGTCATTTTCTGATTTTTTGATAATGGCCATTCTAGTAGGTGTGAGATGATATTTCATTGTCGTTTCAATTTACATTTCCCTAAGCCTGGGAAGTTGAGCACCTTTTCATGTGCCTTTTAGCCATTTGTATTTTCTCTTCTGAGAAATGTCAGTTCATGTCTTTTGCCCTTTTTTTAATTGGGTTATTTGTCTTTTTGGTGTTGAGTTGTAGAATCACTTTATATATTCTGGATGGTAAAACTTTATCTGATGTGGGGTTTCCAAATATTGTCTTCCATTGTGTAAGATGCCTTTTTACTTTGCTGACAAAGTTCTTTGATGCACAAAAGTGTTTGATTTTGAGGAGTTCCCATTGATCGATTTCTTTTTTCAAAGCTTGTGCTTTGAGTGTAAGGTCTAGGAAACTGTCTCCTATTACAAGATTTATAAGATATTTCCCTACATTTTCTTCTAAAAGTTTTATGGGCTTAGCTCTAACGTTTATGCCTTTGATCCATTCTGAGTTATTTTCTTTACAGGGTGTGAGATATGGAACCTCTTTCATTCTTTTGTATTGGAATAACCAGTTCTCAAAACAACATTTATTGAAGAGGCTGCTGTGATCCAGGCGGGTTAGCTTTACTACCTTATCAAGGATCAATTGTCCATAGATAAGAGGGTCTATTTCTGAATACTCAATTCAATTCCATTGGTCAGTATGTCTATCTTTACACCAATACCGTACTGTTTTGATCACTGTAGCTTTGTAATATGCTTTAAAGTCACGTAGTGTGTCCTAATGCCTGCTCATGCCAAAAAAAGAAAGAAAGAAAGAAAGAATGTCATGTAGTGTGAGGCCTCCCACTTCATTTTTCTTTCTCAAAATATTTTAGCTCTTCAGGGCAAATAAATTTAGTTATTGGTTTTTCTATTTTTGCAAAGCAACAGTTTGGGATTTTAATTGGTATTGCATTGAATCTATGAATCAATTTGGGTAGAACTGACATCTTAACTATTTAGTCTTCCAACCCATGAACACAATAGGCCTTTCCATATATTTAGGTCTTTGATGATTCCTTTTAGCAATCTCTTGTAATTTTCAGTGTATAGGCCTTTTGTATCCTTAGTTAAATTTATTCCTAACTATTTTATTCTTTTGGTTGCTATTATAAATGGAATTTTTTTCTTGACTTCCTTTTCAGATTGCTCATCACCAGTGTATAGAAACAATACTGATTTGGGGTGTTGATCTTGTACCCTGCCATTTTGCTGTACTCATGTATTAGCTCTAGCAGTTTTGCTGTAGATTTTTCAGGATTTTCGACATAATATTATATCATCTGCAAACAGTGAGAGTTTTACTTCTTCCTTTCCAATTTGGATGCCATTTATTTCTTTTTCTTATCTAATTTCTCTAGCTAGAACTTTCAGCACAAAATTAAGTAACAATGGTGACAGTGGGCATCCTCGTCTTGTTTCTGATCGTAGAGGGAAAACTTTCAGTCTTTACCTATTGAAGATGATGTTAGCTGTAGGGTTTTCATATATTCCCTTTATCATGTTGAGAAAATTCCAGTCCAGTCTGTTACCATCCTATGAAGTATTTTCATCAAGAAAGGATGTTGAATTTTGTCAAATTCCTTTTCTGCATCAATCAGGATGATCCTATGGTTTTTCCACTTTGATATTGATCTGATGCATTGCATTTATTGATCTTCTTATGTTGAAACAGCTTGCATACCTGTAATAAATCCCACTTGGTCATGGTGTATAATTCTTTTAAAGTGCTGCTAGATTTGATTTGCAATTATTTTGTTGAGGATTTTTGCATCTATATTTGTTAAAGAGATTGGTCTGCAATTTTATTTTCTTATAGTACTTTCTCTGGCTTTGGTATTAGGGTGATGTTGGCATCATTGATGAGTTAGGTAGCTTTTTCTCCTCTTCAGTTTTTTTGAAGAGTTTGAGCAGGATTGATACTAATTATTTCTTGAATGCTTGTTAGATTTTGCCAAGCCATCTGGTCCTGGACTTTTCTTTTTGGGAAGCTTTTTTGATGAGTGATTCAATCTCTTTACTTGTGACTGATTTGTTGAGATCGTCTATTTCTTCTCAAGTCAATGTTGATTGTTCATGACTTTCTAGGAAGTTGTCCATTTCATCTACATAGTCAGTTTATTAGCATGTAGTTGCTCATAGCATCCTCTCATTACCTCTTTTATTTCTTCAGGGTCAATGATTATGTGTTCTCTTCCATTTCTGATTTTATTTATTTGCATTTTCTCTCTCTCTCTCTCTTTTTTTTCTTTTGTCAGCCTAGCTAAAGGTCTATCAATTTTACTGATTTTCTCAAAGAACCAACCTCTGGTTTTATTGATTTTCTCAATTGTTTTCATGTTCTCAATTTCATTTATTTCTGCTCTAATCTTTATTATTTCTTCCCTTTCATTTGCTCTGGGGTTAGTTCACTGTTCTTTCTCTAGTTTTTCCAAGTGAACAGTTAATTCTTCGATTTTTGCTCTTTTTTTTTTAATATAGGCATTTAAGGCAATAAATTTCCCTCTTAGCACTGTTTTTGCTGCATCCCATAAATTTTGATATGTTGTGTTTTCATTTTCATTTGCCTCGAGATATTTACTGTTTTCTCTTGTACTTTCTTCCTTGACCCACTGGTTGTTTAAGACTGCATTGTTTACCCACCATATATCTGTGAATTTTCTGGCCCTTTGCCTATTATCAATTTATAACTTTATTCCTTTATGATCTGAGAAAGTGTTTTGCATGATTTCCATCTTTTTAAATTTATTGAGGCTTGTTTTGTGACCAGTATATGGTCTATCCTTGAAAATGATCCATGAGCACTAGAGAAAAATGTGTTTCCTGCTGTTGTGGAGTATAATGTTCTGTAAATGTCTTTTAAGTCTAATTCATTTATTGTATTATTCAAATTCTGTTTCTTTATTGATCCTCTGTCTAGATGTTCTATCTATTGATGAGAGCAGGGAATTGTAGTCTCCAACTATTATAGTAGAGGTGTCTATTTCTCCTTTCAGTGTCGTCAGTGTTCACCTCATGTATTTGGGAGTACTCTGGCTCAGTGCAAAAATATTTTGTTAATATTTTCATTTGTTGTTATATTTTCTTGTTAAATTGTTCCTTTTATTAATCCATAGTGTCCTCCTTTGTCTCTTTTAATTGTTTTACATTTGAAGTCTTATTTGTCGGACATTAGTATAGCTACTTCTGCTCTTTTCTGATTGTTGTTTGTGTGAAATATCTTTTTCCAACCTTTCACTTTCAACCTATTTTTGTCCTTGGGTCTAAAATGAGTTTCCTATAGACAGCAATTAGATAGTTCTTGCTTTTTAATCCATTCTGCCAGTCTGTGTCTTTTGATTGAGGAGTTTAATCCATTGATTAAACTTTGCAGTACTTTCTTCTACCATTTTGTCTTTTGGATTTCATATGCCATACCTAATTTTTTTTCTTTTTACCTTTACTGATAATCTTCATTTCTACACTCTTCTCCAGACCTCTCTCTCCTGCTTTTTCTTATCTCCTATAATGCTTGCTTTAGTATTTCTCACTAAGATGGTTCTTAGTCACAAATTCTCTTAATGATCGTTTGTCTGAAAGTATTTTAATCTCCCCCTCATTTCTGAAGGACAATTTTGCTGGGTATAAAATTTTTGGTTGACAGTTTTTCTATTCTAGAATATTAAATATATCAAACCAATACCTTCTCACCCCCACAGTTTCTGCTGAGAAATCGACACATAGTCTTATTGGGCTTCCCTTGTATGTGATGGATTGTTTTTCTCCTGTTCCTTTCAAAATTCTCTCTTTGTCTTTGACATTTGACAGTCTGATTAGAAAGTGCTTAGAATATGTCTATTTCAATTTATTCCATTTGGGGTATGCTGTACTTCTTGGATCTGTAATTTTATGTATTTCATAAGAGATGGGAAATTTTCAGTGATTATTTCTTCCATTAGTCTTTCTCCCTTTCCCATCTCTTGTCCTTCTGGGACACCCACAACATGTATATTTATGCACTTCATGTTGTCATTCAATTCCTTGAGACCCTGCTCATATTTTTCCATTCTTTTTCCTATATTTTCCTTTGTGTGTCAGATTTCAGATGTCCAGTCCTCTAGTTCACTAATCCTTTCTTCTGCCTCTTCACATCTACTGTTGTAGGTTTCCATTGTTTCCATTCTACTGTGCTTTTCATTCCCATAAGTTCTACGATTTGGTTTTTCAAACTTTCAAGTTCTTCTTTTTGTTTGCCCAATGTCTTCTTTATATCCTCCTCAACTCATTGATTTGATTTTTGACAAGATCTTCCATGTCTGTTCGAACATCCTGAATTAGTTGTTTGAACTCCTGTATCTGATTAGAAGTGTTGGTTTGTTCCTTTGAGTGGACCATATCTTCGATTTTCCTAGTATGGCTCATTATTTTTGGTGGCATCTAGGCATTTGATTCCCTTAATTAGTTTATTCTGGATTTTATTTTCACTCTTTTACCTAGGAGTTTCTTGTTGGATGGCTTTGTTCTCAATCTGTTCTTTGACACTCAGTTCAACTTATTCTAGGTCTCAAGAATAGATTCTGTTTAACTGATCAAAATTTTTCAGTCCTTGTTTTTCTGTTTCTTGCCCTGCCTATATGGAGCCTTTTTTTTTAAAGGAGGGTATCCCCAGCTATTATAGACCCCATTCAGATTTTCCCAGGCCAGACAGGCCCACATCTCTAGAGGAAAGAGTAGCCAGCATCAGTTTGCCCTGACGGTGAGACACAGTAGGTTATCAGACTTTTCTATAAAGCCACTAGACTCTGCTTTTCCTATCCTGTCCAGCATGTGGCACTTGTCTGCCCACAGCTTCCCATCAGTGTAAAGTGATGCAGTGTCTTTAATTTCAGCAAACTTTCCTGCCAGGAACATGGTTGAGACAGAGGTGAGGAAGTATAATGGCTTTAATTGCTTCAGTTTTCCAGTCCCTGGGGACTGAATTCCTTGAAGGAGGGATTCCACTTGAGCTGGGTCCCATCACCTTTTTCTTGGGGAAGATTTACCCCTCAGGGTAGTCACTTGACTAGTTACTTTGTCCCTCAGACAAGCTTAATTCTGCCCTTTCTTGGGGCAGTGCTGGACCTTGAGAGTGCTTCCAGTTCTATCTAATGAGCTGTTAAGGAGAAAAAAAAGCAAAAGCAAAAGCAAAAAAAAAAAAAAAAAAAGCCTTTTCAGAGCAGGATGCCTGCTCCTAGGGTTTGTCAATCAAGAGTTTAAGTTGGTACATGGTTCTATGTATCTCCAGATTCTATATGCCCCCTTTACTTGGGGTCCAGCCCTTTTACAGTATTTTGGGCTGCCCAAGTCTCTGGTTTGGTTTTGTTTTGTTTTCATCAGCCCTGCCCCCTCTATGCTGGGGCAAAAATTCCTAGTTCCTTTAGTGCTTATTCCAGGTTCATCTATGCTGAGGGCCCAAATTTGTTAAATTAATTCCACAATTGGAGTTTAGTTGAACTAAGCCCTTGCTGCTCACACAGTCTGTTTCCTTTCCTTTTGGAGAGCCAGGCTTTGGTGCCCACGGGGAGGGGCATTGGCCTCTGCAACTTGGGGGACTTATAGTTCTGTGTATAGGCTCTCAGCCATTCCACCTGGTTCAGACTGGTGTACGCTGTGTGTCTGGTCACTGATATTCCTTCAGCAGTTGTTCTGTATCATTTCTGGTTGTATGCTACTGCTCTGTGGGACAAACTAAATTCCACACCTCACTATACTGCCATCTTGCCCTGCATCCTTCAGCACTGATTCTTGAAGAAGACTGTATAACTATAAAGCTTTTACAATGTGACTGGGTAACTGTGAAAACTTGTGTCTCATGCTCCTTTTATCCAGGGTATGAGTAAAAACAAACAAACAAACAACAACAACAACAACAAAAACAACAATGAAGGAGAAATAAATAATGAGAAATAAAGGGTAAAAATTGGGTAGCTTGAAATACTGTGGGTCAATGAGAGGGAAGGGTAAGGGGTGTGGAATAAATGAGTTCTTTTTTCTTCTTTTTATTTCTTTTTCTAGAATGATGCAAATGTTCTAAAAATTATTATGGTGAAGAATAAAATTATGTGATGATATTGTGAGCCACTGATTGTATAATATGGTTGGATTGTATGTGTATGGTTTTTTCTCAATAAAAATATTTTTAAAAATAAGTAGACTTTTTGCATTAACAAAATTTGAAAAGCATATTATATTGTGCAAAGAAACATAAAATTATATAAAATGCTGTGATATGTTAAACATCAATAGTAAGATGACAACAAAACCAATTAAATTTACATAAATTATCCTGAAAAGAAGATATTTACATCAAATTCCTGAAACCTGTGTGTGTGACTTTATTTGGAAAAGGGGCTTTTCATATATAATTAAGTTAAGGACCTTGAGCTATCATCTTGGATTATCCATGGGCCCTAAAACTACTCACAAATGTGCTTAGAGGAGACAAACAAAGAAGACCAGACAGAAATGCATAGGCAATGTGACACAAGGGCAGAAATTGATGTATGCAGCCTTAAGCCAAAGAGCCTCTGAAGCCAACAGAAGCTAGAAAAGGCAAGGAACAGAATCTCCCCTAGAGCCTTGGGAGGAAGCCTGGTCCTGCTGACCCCTTGATTTTGGACTTCCAGCTTCCAGAACTGTCAGAAAATAAATTTCTGTTGGCTTATACCACCAAATTTGTGGTTATGTGTCATAATAGCCATAGAAACTAATATACTAACCATCTACTTTCTGTAATAGAGTGTAAGCTCCTTAAAGACAGGAAATGTGTTTTGTGTACTTTTATAATCTTCCCTCTATCAGTCTAATAGTGCCTAAGAAGTGTGCCACAATGGAAAATAAGAGTGGAAATGAAAAACAGGAGAGTTGATTAACAAAACCTTGTGGCTGTAGGCCTTTAATCTATTCATTCAGTAGTCATACACTGGGGACCTACCATGTTTTAGGCAACCAGGGATTCAATTGTGAAGATAATAGACATGATACCTGCATACATGTTATGTTGAATAATTTATTACATTGTCTTGTAATTAATACTCTAATAGTGGAAGAACAAGAATCATTGAAAATTCATAGGAGGAACAGCTAACCCAGACTTGAGGATGGTCAAATCTGGGAAGCAAGTCACTTAAATTTTCTGGGACTTCCTTATAAAACAAAAAATTAAAAATATGGATGATAGAAACACTGCATGCCACTGGAAATTGCTGTATTTCTATTTAAACGCGTTCTTTGTAATAATAGACATATTTTATAAAATGCTTATTTGTATCTGGCATTGTACTATGAATTCTATACAAACTATCTCATTTAATTATCATAACACCTATCAACTATTAATATTATATAGTTCATATTTTCATATGTTTAATATATGCTTTCATATATTTCATATATTTAAATTATAAATAGTATACAAATAATGCTATATGTATACTATTATTTCACCAGTTTTACAAGGGAGAAACAGACTCAGGGACAATAAATATCATGCCCAAATCCACACAGCTAGTGAAATACAGAACCAGGATTTGAACCAGATTTAATTCCACAGCCTGAACTTTTTAAGCAACACAAATACAATACACAAAAGTTAAAAGTTGCAAATGCTTCAATAATTATTTATTAAATAAACATGTACCCTTAAGCAGGCATAAGAGATAAATTTTTAAAGGCTATACTGTCAAAGTGACCACATTCTATCAGCAGGTTCTCAAAAAAGAAATTTAAGAAAAGAAGCATAAGGTAGAACCAACAGAAGTAGCAAAAATAACCTGGCAATGTGGTGCTGTTTTACCACGGCTACATTTTAACTAGTCAGAGGTTTTTTCAGTGATTGAAAATAATCACCTTACTTCAACTTCTCATCATCTGGTAGTAACTGATAAAAATCATAAAATAAAAATAGAATTTTTAAAATATACATTGATAAAGCATGTGGCAACTTTAAGATCATTACCTTGTTTTCCTAGTTAATTCAAAGTACCATTAAAAAAAGTATTAAAAAATCCTGAAAATTTCAATACATTAAAAAACTGTGGTTTACAATAAATCCAATTATTTACTACAGTAGCTGATTTAAAAAGAAATAATGAATAGAAAAAGAAAATCCTTTCTCATTGGTACACTGCTTTAAATATTCCCCCTATTTTCCAAAAGGATATTTAAGCAACTAAAAGAAAAATGTCTATAATATTACACAGCCCAACTTTTAACATTAAATAAGTTAAGACATCATGTCTAGTAGCTATATATTTTGGCCACAACTAAAATATATTTCCTCTATATATTTTATATATTTAATTTCTACTGTGGTTTGGCTGCTAATCTGAAGTAAGATGGGATATTATAATTAGAACCTTTCCAAATTCTGACAATTTCAGTAGCTATCCCTCATGGAAACTTTAGCCAAAAAATGGGAATATGTTTATGTTAGGTGGCAATATTCCAACATATTGAGTATATGACATTTTGAGAGAAAAACTCAACCATACAGCCACCAGACAACTAAAAAAAACATATATCAAATGGAATCAACTCCACATTTATATAACCTGTTTTTGAATAAAATATTACTGTCAGTCAAATTGTCAAACTGCATAAGCTACTCCTTGTTTTCTTTCTTAGACAACTTAGCTCTTTCATGCTCTATATCTACCCTCTCATCCCCAAATCACTATCCTTGAGTATTTCTTAATCCCTATCCCAAAGCTCCTTTCCAGTTTTCCCTCTCGTAATGTCAGAATCAGTGTGATATAAATGGAAAGAGCATGGGCTTTGGAAACAAAACCATTTTGATTGAATTTAACCCTGGCTCATTACGTGCTAGTGTGAGACCATGGGTAACTCCCTTATCAGCTCTCTCCGTTCTCTCATTTGGAAAGTAAGGCTCATACCCTCACAGGCTTTCTGTAAGAGTCATAGAAATAACAATCATGAAAGATTAGCACAGTACTTGATTTACTGACGGGTTTGAGAAATGTTAATTCCTCCTGCTCCCAATTGCTCTGGCTCCACCATGAGATCCAAACAATTCTTAGGGGAAAGAAGAGTAGACTACTGGTTCAAAACTCTAATCCCAATAATAACATCTCTTCTACTTTATAGTCCCATAGCATTGCCTGTTTGGTGCTATTGCTACCTCTATGCCCCACCCCCCAATATATTTAAAACTATGTTTGGCCTCCTGAATGCCTCATTTCTACAGCTATCTTTATATTTTCCCTTTCTAATCTTCCAAAACATTCCATCCTATTCTTATATTCATACATTCTTCCTATTCCCCTAATAATCTCCTTAATCTTAATACTTGAGTCTGAGTTAAAGTAACCCCCTTCTTCCTGGCTTCCTTCCTTAAAAATGTCTATTTGGCAATACATGCTGGTTATTTATGAGCTCCATACTAATCTTAAATCACTACTTCCAAATTATCTGTAAAAATACCTCTTTTATCTTTTTTTTTCAAAAGTTAGGATTGTTTCATCTTGTTCAATATATGTTTATAAAATATTCTCTAGAAGAAAAAAGGCTTGGACCCTATCAGAATTTCAGGCAAAGGGATAAAAAGTCAACTGTCAGCAAAAAAAGTCTAAGCCCATTGATCTGAGTTTTGGAACTGTTGTTGGGTGACCTTAAGGTAAGCCACTCAAACTCTTTGGGTCTCATTTCCACTCAACAAATAGTTTTCATACAACTTATATTTACTGAATGCCAGAAAAAAGTGCTAAACAATAGTCTTTGTCATGAAAGTGCTTATGGCATCATGGTAGCAGCTGGAATAACGTGAAGTCAAATGTGTCTTCCAGCTCAAAAAAAAAAAAATTAAAATCTGTTCATCTATCTTCCAAAATAAGATAAGTTTCTGGAGCTCTAGCAACAAGATGCTAAGAAAATTACTAGCCTCCACTGGATGTGCTTAATAAATTCTGTCCGATTTAGGAGTAAGAACAACACACTCCATTCTTCTGAAACCTAGAACATTTCATATTACATACATGCACACACAAAATACTTTAATATATTCTTCAAATTTTTCACAATATTCCCCAACATAACTCTGTAAGTTTTTGTTTACCTTTTCCTAACTCAAACCTTTGCCCAAGCCATACTAATCTTCCACTTCTCTATTTTTTTCTCATGCCATTTCCCTAACATGGAATGAAGACTTTCTTAACTTTCATCTATCAAAGTCTACCCATTTTCAAATATCTAGTTCATTTACTCATTCAGAATTTATTGAGCACCAACAACATGCAGACTCTGAGGACATAAAGAGGACAAAATAAAGCCACTTCTATTCAAATGGAAAGTGACAAGCAATAAATGGATATATAAATAAATAAATATAAAATGGGAAGAGAAATAAAATAAAGCAAGGGAGGATGCTGAAGTCTGAGAAGGAACTGGTATTTTATAGAGGTGGTCAGGAAAAGAAGTTGTAGGTTTCAAGGAAAGAAGAAAAAGTGAGAAGAACAGGAGGGTGAATGGACAAGAAAAACATGGTGAGATTGCTGGATATCACCAAGGCTTATTTCAGGTTAATAATCATGAAATTAAAGTCAGACCAGTTAGCAAGCTGCCATTTTTCCTCCAACTACAAAAAAATTGCTTGGTAGTAGTTCTGAAGTAGGCTGCACCCAAAACAACTCCCCTCTCTCTAAAACCCCTGATCATTCCAAGTTTCAACTCTCTCTTTCATTTTATCAGTTCCATAAGTATTTCTCTGATGTCAAATAGTACTGACTTTTTTTCCACTCATGTATAAATGAATCAATTGCATCTTTTTCTTCAGCTTGTCTTCCCAATCAGATTTTTAGTTCTTGAAAGTAAAAGACAATAAATTACTGCATCTTCCTAAATATAGAATAAACTTATACATAAGCTAAGGTTTCTTTTCAAAAACAAATGTTAAAAAAGAATATATATGTGTGTGTGTATATATATATATATATATATATATTACTGTATAAAATACATCACTGCTCCCTGGGGTTCTGAGGAACTAAAATAGCCTCTTTCCTCTTCAGCTTTCTGCCTTCATTAGGCTTGATTCCATAATTTAAATAGCTGATTTTCATAGTAACTGATTTTTTATAGAACTTCTCAGTAATTCTTTGAAAGGGGCAAAAGAAGACATTTAAAAATAGAAAATGTTAATATATTCCAGAACACAGGCATGAAGTTCTGTTGCTGTCAATCATTTACTGGAGAGATTCGTAGGTAAGAAAGCTGAGGCAATGAGGGTTTTATGTCCACGCCACAGCCCAGCCTCTGTGTTGAATCACTGGACACATCAAGATTTTCTCTGAGCACATACTATGTACAAGATACTGTGCTAGATCTATGGAGGAAACAATGAAGAATAAGAAAAGTCTTGCACTAAAGGAACTTACAAGAAACCATATAAAAGAAAAAGTTGAATAATGAAAGCACAAAGTGTTTAAGGAAAGGAGCAACATCCTTCTTTGTACAGATATTCTCAGTGGTAGTCAGGAATGGAGTTAAATTAACATATGATACAGGAGTTGAAAAGTCTTCATGAGTTGAAAAGTCTTCATATTGTATTAGTTAAGAATATGGGGTTTGAAGTTAGACAGCACTGGATTTCAATCCTGTTTATACTTCCTGGAAGCTGTATGACCTTGGAAAAATTACTGTAACCTTTCTGAGTCTTAGTAAGAGTAATAGTAATAGCAATTATAATTATAATTTGTAATAGTAATTACAGTTTCAGTAGGAATTACTACAGTCAGCCAATCTCCAGTTTTCTACTTTGAGGTACATAGGAGAATTGTACTTTCTTGTCTCCTCTTTGACCATTCTGACATCTATGAAGATTTGTTATACTGATTTAGACCTGTGATCACTCTATCTAGTCATTCACCAAATAGTGAAAATTTAGGCTGTGAGAAAAATGTCTACATGCTGAGACTGTCTTTAAAATAGAGGAAGTTACAGTCATATAGTTGTGGTAGTATAACTGGCTTTGGTAAATGTAATGTGAACTGAAATGATATGTGTCACTTCCAGGTAAAAGCATAAAATTGATGACACCAAACCCTCCATTCCATTCTTCTCTATTGCCATGATTACAGAATCTTGTTTTGATATTAAGCCGCCATAAGAGTGAAGAAATCAAGAATGAGAGCTAACACATGGAGAACAGCTGCCATGGAAGTTGCCCAGATCTGTAATGGATTTTGTGTGATGAGAAATACTCATGCATGTGTTAAACCATTAAGACTTTGAGGTTAGTTGTTACCAGGGGATAATCTGTCCTATTCTTACTGATAGCTTCATTTCAGGGTTATTATGAGGATTAAATATGTAAATAGATATAAAGGGCTCAACACAGTTATAGGCATATAATAAGTATTCAATAAATGATAGCTAGTATAATTCATCACAGTAATGTCCCCTAGACTATTTTTTTGTATGGGGTATGGCGTGGGGTCACATTTAATTCTTTTTCCATGTGAGTATCCTGTTATTGCAGCACCATTTATTGAATTTTTATTTGTTTGTTTGCTTATTTGTTTTGCTTTTGGGAAGTGCATGGGCTGGGTATCTAACCCGGTCTTTCACACCCTTAAATTTTAATAATTTTCAAGGTAGAAAGAAAAAAGATGTGAAGGGAAATAAGCTGAAAAGGGGACAGTAGAGCTGTAAATGAAAGATGACTCTTTTTTGGTTGAAATTGGGAAGCAAAGGATAACCCTTATTCCTACTCTCCTCCAGTTCTCTCTGTCTATCCAGCTGTTGCAGCTGAAATGAGAACAAATACACACTGATGATGATTATTAAGTACCAGGAGGTAGGCTGCCCTATAAGCAAGAGAAGGAAGCACAGATTAACAGTCAAGTAGAAATAATTCATCTTTGGCTTCCCTTCAATAGGTAATCTTGTTCGCACTAATTAATAAATATTAATTATCCACATCAGGAATTACCACTGGATTTCTCCTGGCATTCTAGCCCAATTCCTATGCTGACTGGACATGCTTAAGTAAGACAGCCCAACAGTAATTCTGTCTTTGACCTTCATGAAGATTTGCCACATTTAGTTAGACCCATGGTCCCTCCATTTAATTATCCACCAAAGAGTGAAAATTTAAGCTGTAAGAAGAATGCTTATACCTATGATCCATGCCGAAATAGAGGAAATTATAAAGATCACAAAGCATAAAATAACTAACTGCCTGGAAATGTTGGGGAAGGCTACACAAAAAGATGCCTTTTTAACTAGGTCTTAAAGGAGGAAGAAGGCTAAGGCTTGTGAGACAGAGAGAGCTATAGATGCAAAAACATAAAAGTACAAAGTCATATTCTATAAAAGACAAGTTGTTCAGACATAGAAAGCATCCTAAAATCTCACCATGGGACTTGTTACAATTGAATATAGCTGTCTTCTTGGACATCACCTTCAGAATTTAGTAATGTCCCTTCCCCTCCTTACCACCTAAACAATATATGGAGCTGCCATTCATTAAACCTTTCAACCTTTCTTCTGAATATATTTCTATTTTTGCCTTTTTCTACTTCTTCAGCTAATAAGTTCCATCAGTTGTTTAAAATAGTTCTTCATTTACTTTACTTGAAATTCCATCTAAGAAGCTACAGCTCTGGTCCTAGGATGCAGGGATACAATAAGTAATATAAAATTTCATTTTGTTCATTCTCTGGATAGTTTTTTAGATTGGTTATATTCCACCTTAGCTTCAAATAGTCATCTCTCACCTGTGTAATTTGTTCCTGAACAACATTTCTTCCACCTCCACTCCACGTACTCATCTTACATTATTTCAGGTGACCTTTCTGATTCCATCATTTTGAAGTCTGGTAACCAAAGTTATACATGGTACCCTAGGTAAAATAGGATTCCTGTATTATCCAATAGTTAAATAGTGTTTTCCAGAGAGTTATCAGTATACACCTTTTGCCACAGTCTTCAATGGCTCTTGGTATCTATATTCATAGCTTACACTGAAGTTCAGAGATTATCTTTCTGTCAGAAAGGTGCAGAAATTAGGTATTCAGGCTCTGGGGTGAGACAACCTGGATTCAAACCCTGACTTCACAATTTTCTAGCTGTAAGTTTAACAAATTTAAGCCATGGTTTTCTTGTATTTAAATGTGGATAATAATAGTCTACCAATTAGGATTGTTGTGAGAATGAAATGAAATACCTATAAAGCACTAACCAAAGGGCTTGGTACATAGATACTCAACAAATTGTAGCAATTATTATTATTATTGTTTGGCACATTTCTGATCACTTAACCCCTTCAGCTTTATATTTCAGTGTTCAGAAAAATTTAGTTCAACTTACCTATTTGAAGAAGTCACTGTAAGTTAACTCCAGATTAATTTTTTAAATGTTAAATCTGAGTCCTCTTTCTGATCCATTTCCTAATATCCATACTTTCCCCTTAAGATAAGTATCCATTTCTATACATTAAAGACATCATTAAGAAAATAAATAGACAAGGCATAGACTGAAGCAAAAATATTCACAACATATATCTGACAAAGGATCCACAACTAAAATATATAAAGAATTCTTAAAAAAATTGATAATAAAAAGGCAAATAACCTACCACTACCTCAAAAAAATTGGCAAAAGACTTGAACATTTAAAAAAAAATCTATAAATAACCAATGGGCACATGAAAAAATGGCCATAATTACAATGAGACTAAATGCAATGTGGTACCCTGGATTAGACCCTAGAACAAAAGAAAAAGAGAGAGAGACCAGTAGAAAAATTTAGGATATCCAAATAAAATCTATAAATAATTATAACAATGTTAATTTCTCAGTTTGACCAATGTGCCAGGGTTGTGTAAAATGTTAACATTAGGAGAAATTGGGAGAAAGGTATATAGAAATTTTCTGTACTATCTCTGCAACTCTTCTATAAATCCAAAATTATTCAAAACTAAAAAGTTTCCTCTTAAAAATGATTATATATCACTCCACACTCACTAGAATCAGTAAAATGAAAAAGAACCAATGTTAGAGGATGTGGAGCAATCAGAATTCTCATATATTGTTGATGGGGGTATAAAATGATAGAATCACTTTGGAAAATAGCAGGTAGTCTCTTAAAACACTAAACAAACATCTATCTATCCTATGACTCAGCAGTTTCACTCCTGGATATATATATATGAAAAAAATGAAAACCTATGTCAACCAAAAGGTTACACAAGAAGCTTTATTCATAACAGCCAAAGACTGGAAACAATCCCAATGCCCATCAACAGGAAATGGATAAACATTCATGGAATAGTACTTAGCAACAAAAAAGGGACAACAATATGGATGATCTCAAACAACAATATGGATGATCTCAAAAACATTATGTTGAGTGAAAGAAATCAGACACAAAAGAGCACTGCTGCATGATTTCATTGATAAAAAGTTCTAGAATAGTAAAAATTAATCTATGGTGATAGACTTCAACCCGTGGTTGCCTGGAGGTTGGATAGGGTAAGTACTGGCTGGGAAGGAGAATAGTAACATTTTTTAGAGGATGGAAATGTACTGGGTGTTGCTAGGGATTACACAAGGGTGTGCATTTGTGAAAAACAATCAAACTGTTCACCTAAGACCTTTGCACTGCACTATATGTAAATAATACCTCAATAAAGTAATTTTAAAAAATTTAAGTATGTATTTATCCTTCCTTTTGTTTCCTATTTCTAAATAAATTCCCCACTTCAGCTAAAAGAGACCCTTGCCACTCCAAACTCAACTCAATGACATTTTAAAGGCCTTTGATTAGAGACCTTGTTACAGATTTTTGAAAATCTAATTGGATTATATCCACTTGTTCCACTCAAAATAGCTGGCAACTTATCCTCACAAATAAAAGACTGAAGAGACGACAGTATTTCCATCCTTTGTATTTTATGCTTTGGCACATTTTCACACACAATTTAAGAATATACAAATAGCCCACTTATCTGAAGGAATCCTAAGTGTTTTACAAACCTTCAAAACAGATTTTTGAACTATCTAATATTTTATAAGAGGAAAATTTCATGCACACTAAAGTATAACCACATCTGGCTTGCAATATGGCAGCTGTTTAACAGCCATGACACCTCACAAAAGTTTAGGACAGGAAGTGAAGAATTCTACAGCCAACCCAGGCTAAGATGAGAAAGGCTGCAGAAACAGAAGGCTGCAATGTCTTGGGCTGGAGCACAGCCAGCATGATGTGGTTAACACCTCTGTTGTAATGAAAAGCACAAGTGTCATTAGCGGTCAGAGCCTCATCTCACAGAAGACATGTCCCACAGCACAGTGACCTTTTCCTTCCATGAGGGGCACTGGTTTATTTCTAATACAAAAACAAAACAAAACATTCCCCCTACCAGTGCCCAACCCACTCCTTTCGAAGGTCTCTATTCCAGGTACTATATCACACACATGAACTTAACAGTGCTGAAATCTGACAAGGTCTTTATCCTGATGTCAAGAAGGTGAAGCCAACACTTAGTTGGACATATTTCATCACACGGAAACAGAACAGAGGAAGCTGTGATTTGGGTTTAAAGGCTACAGACAAATACATTGTCATCCAAAGACTCTCCTTTTAAGTACTTTTTGAAAACTTTTTTCTTTTTTTTTGCCAAATTAAAGGAGATAATTTTGAGTGTTTTTTTTTTCATTTTTGCTCTGATAACCTTGAATAACTTTCTGAAATCTCAGCTAGTTTTTGTTGAGCCTAGAAGATAATTCTAGATGTAGAAGAAATGAAAGAAGACCATTACATTTCTTCACTTGTTTTTGCCCAATATATCTGCCTATGAAAGCTTTTTGTAAGAACAGCGTGTACATGCCTGTGAATAATCATCACACCTTGGCCTCAGCTCCCTGGAAACATAGATCCTTCTTCATTTAGCTCCAAACTGGTCTGGATACTAGGCCTCAAATAACTTTTTCCATACACAGCAATTGAACCAGATCACTCAGACTTCCAGGAATTCCCCATCACTCGCAGAACTACATAAGAATTTGTGCCTTGAATGTCAATGCTTCCCTCTTGGTAGTCATGCACTCAGTACTTGAAAGTCCAGATGAAGATAATCTCTGCTCAGAGTTCTACTACCATAAGAAGTCCACCTATGCAAAAGGTACAGACCATCCTTTCACCTTGCAAAAAAGGCTGTAGTGAAACCTCCTTGATACCAAAAGACACTAAAGAGACTTCAGCTTTGCAAACTCATTCATCATTTATCAAAGTTCTTATTCCCTTTAAATTCTGCCCATTAAATTCAGGTTATAGACAGAACTCCAATTGAGGCGGTTATTAATTCACCTACTACTGTCTGGATCCAAATATATGGTATGTGTGTAGGGGTAGAGGACACGGTTGGAGATGACTGAGGTTAGAGGTAAAGAAGAGAGATGGTTACAGCAACACTGAGCCATCAGGTGAGGTAATACATCAGTCAATAGTCATTGACCATTTGCTATCCCCAAGGTACACTCTGCTGGGTAGTATGGAGAGAGAGTAAGTGTGTGTGTGTGTGTGTGTATATATATATATATATATATGTACACACATAGATATATACATACACACACATACACAGAGAGGTGTAAGAGAAAGTAGGTCACATAGAGATAACTCACTACAGTAGTTAATAAATACATGAGCTGTGCAAACAATGCTATTGCAATATGCTTTACAATTACTAGGCACCAGATACTGTGCCTACAGAATTTATATATTCTATTTATTTAATCCTTCCAAAATCCTCATGAAGATAATGGTACACACTAATTTTTATAGACAAGAAAACTAAGGTTCGGACAGCTGAATTAATTTGTCCAAGTCAGTCAAGCAGAAAAACCCAAACAAAAGGTGAGTTCAGTGGACTAAGAAGAAGCGTGCTTTGGAGGAAAGTGAGGATTATATAGTAAAGAAGAGAAAGATAGCACTCAAAAAAACAAGCTTGACCTAAATCATGGATGGGTTCTACCATTAAGCTTAGGAGTTTTACTTTATCGTTTTGGTAGTGGAGGCCATTGTAGTTCTTTGAATATTATCATGGAAGTCACTTTTGAAGGATATCTTCTGGCATGGATTAGTAAAAAAAGAATAAAGCAAAGAAACCAGGTAGCTGTTAAAGCAGTACAGAATGGAATGGCAAATTAGGGTATAATGGAAAGGAAGAAAAAATGAAAACAATCCATGCCACATAGTGTACACTACTCAATAAATATTTACAGAAAGTCAGAGCAGGAAAAAGGCATTGAAAGGAGAGGGTCATTAGCACTCGATAACTTATTGGTGATGGAGAACAAGAGAAAAGGTGTATCATGTCATTCTTATGTCAGCCCAGACAACTCTGAGAATGGTGAGACCATTAATAGAAATAAAAAATTCAGGAGGAAGGAACTCAATTTAAGACATTGAGTTTGAAAGGATTAAGCACCCTAGAAAAGCCAGCTTGAAAGGATTATGTGCCCTAGAAAAGCCATGTTTTAATCCTGATCCATCTTTTGAAGGCAGCATTTCTTGTAATCCCTATTCAGTACTGTATGTTAGGAACTTGATTAGATTATCTCCACAGAGATGTGACTCACCCAATTGTGGGTATTAATTCTGATTAGATGGAAGTGTGACTTCACTCATTCCAAGTGGGTCTTGCTTAATTTACTGGAATTCTTTAAATGAGGAGACATTTTCAGAAAAAAGCTTGACAATCTAGAGAGCCACAGATCCACGAGAGCCCAGGCAGCCAGAGACCTTTGGAGATAGAGAAGGAAAAGGCCCCTGGGGGAGCTTCATGAAACAAGAAGCCTGGAGAGAAAGCTAGCAGACGTCACCATATTCACCATGTGCCTTTCCAGTTGAGAGAGAAACCCTGAACATCATCAGCCTTCTTGAACCAAGGTATCTTTCCCTGAGGCCTTAGATTGGACATTCCTATAGACTTGCTTTAATTTGGACATTTTTGTGGGCTTAGAACTGTAAATTAGCAACTTAATATGTTGCTCTTTTTAAAAGCCATTCCATTTCTGGTATATTGCATTCCAGCAGCTAGCAAACTAGAACAGACATAAAAATGACAATTTAAGATCAAGATACAATGAATATGAGAAGACTATAAAACACCAAACAAAAAATGTTCAATGCACAAAAATACCCCAAGAGATGAGTAGGACATGAGATTTTCTTAGTTTGTCCAGAGTGATGCCCCAATAAATCCCAGAGTGATTTGAACAGTGAATAAAAAAGTATTTTCAAAGTCCCCTTCAGGGAATGGTGAGAAAAGGGGGAAAATTCAGCTTCCCCAAATTGAATTCTTGATATTCTTACAAGCAGTGTGGACAACCAAAACTATAGGCTGAGCTCCCAATCTTGGGGTTTGTTCATAGGAAACTTAACCCCCCAAAGGATAGGTCAACCTACTTAAAATTAGATCTAAGAGTCACCCCCAAGAGAACCTCTTTTGTTGCTCAGATATGGCCGCTCTCTCCAGCCAACACAACAAGCAAACTCACCACCCTCCCCTTGTCTACGTGGGACATGACTCCCAGAGGTGTGGACTTTCCTGGCAACATGGGACAGAAATCCTGGAATGAGCTGAGACTCAGCATCAAGGGATTGAGAAAAACCTTCTTAACCAAAAAGGGGAAGAGAGAAATGAGACAAAATAAAGTGTCAATGGCTGAGAGTTTCCAAACAGAGTTGAGAGGTTATCCTGTAGGTTATTCTTACGCATTAAATAGATATCACTTTGTTAGTCAAGATGTAATGGAGAGGCTGGAGGGAACTGCCTGAAAATGTGGAGCTGTGTTCCAGTAGCCATGTTTCTTGAAAATGATTGTATAATGATATAGCTTTCACAATGTGACTGTGTGATTGTGAAAACCTTGTGTCTAATGCTCCTTTTATCTACCTTATCAACAGATGACTAAAACACATGGAATAAAGAAGAGTAATAGGGGGGATAAATGTTAAAATAAATTTAGATTGAAATGCTAGTGACTGGTGAGGGGGAGGGGTGGGGGTATGGTATGTATGAATTTTTTTCTGTTTTCTTTTTATTTCTTTTTCTGAATAGATGCAAATGTTCCAAGAAATGATCATGATGATGAATATGCAACTATGTGATGATATTGTGAATTACTGATCATATATGTAGAATGGAATGATCAAAGAATGTTTGCATTTGTTTGGTGTTTCTTTTTTTTTTTGGTATTAAAAAAAAAAAAGTACCCAACAGAGAGCGGGTTAGAGACTTAGATTTGAGCATCACCTGCATAGCTGCATAGATGTGAAGCCAAGGTAGGGAACAAAATCACCAACTGTATAGAATGATAAGAGCTAAGGATTAAGAACGATGGAAAAAAAACATACTCAGATGCAAAATAGTATCAAATGCTGCATGCAAATCAAGGAAGACTAGGGCTGGGAAAAGACCATTTGATTTGGCAGTTAGGTCATGGTGACCTTCAAGAGTTCAGGTTCAGGTAATTAATCAGAAAAAAAGGGCAGATTTCAGAGAATTAATGGGAGCATGAATTTAAAAGTGGAAGCTATGAAACATACTACTTATTTGAAAAGACTGGCAGTAAATGAAGAAAGAACATTATATGCTAAGTGTAATGTACCTGGGAGAACATGAACATTTTCAGTTCATTATTTCAATTTTTTATATATAAAATCCTGTTTAAAAACATCACTATGCTATAATCTGAACTAAACTATGCTATCGGTCAAATCCTGCCCCCTGTATGCATAGTGTTGTATAAGATACCAGTCTCAAGGCACCAGAGAAGGCATGTAATATGAGTATTATCCTTGTTTACTCCACTCCATATCTCTGTTATTATAGGGTTATACTGTAATTTGAGGTTATAACACTAATGTTCCTTCATTGGGACTTAAATACATTTATTATTTGATATAAATCACCCCATTTCTCTATACACCCTCTATTGACAACATCACTAATTTGGTGAGATGATGATATTGGAGTGTGAAAACCATACTGAAATCAGATTTATGTCTAAGTCCAGATGTTTAGACATATAAACCACTGTGGAGGCTGATGATTTATTTTCTCTCTCTACAGGTCTAAGTACATGGCTTAGAGAACACTTAAGAGAGGTGGGCTAATGCACTCAGATTTCACTGGAACCTTTGGTTCTAATTTGAGTAAATTAACCAATGAAATGTGTTTTGTGGACTCTTCTAAAATTCTAATCGACATTCACCACATCACATCAAATTGTCCACCAATCTGCTACCAAACTTAGTGCTAGCTATAAGAAATTTCTCAAGTACACGGTAGCAGTAGTAACTATTTAAACATCTAAGGCCATGGTTACATGAATTATTTTAGTCCAAGTTAATGAAAGGAAAAGACATGATAGGCCCAATTTTCAAATTTTTCCTTTTAATGAAACAATTGTTGACAAAAAACAAAGTTTTCAACAAGTCAAGTACCCAGGCAAGGAAGAAATCATAGCCAAAGGAATATAGCTGCCCAAACTAATGGGTGTTTTTAGAAAAAGTTTGTTGATAGTGCTATTGGTGATTATACTTCAGGTCATAATCATGTTCTGAATGAAAAATATGACATCAATTTAAAACTGAAAAGCCTGGAAATTATACTCCATCAAGTTACAGCTGCAGTATATTACTGGTAAATGTAGAGCATGGTTGAGGTTAAGAGTCAGTAAACTTTTTTTGTAAAGGGCCCGAAGAGTAAATATTTTGGGCTTTGCAGGCCATATGGTCTCTGTCACAGTTACTCAACTCTGCTGCTGCAACACAAAAGCAGCCATAGACAATAGGTAAAATAAAGGGTGTGGTTATGTTCCAATAAAACTTTATTTACAAAAACAGGTGATAAAAGGAAGTACAAAAAAAAAAGCACAATAATGAAGAATATAAAAGGAACAGAGGAACCTATTGATAGAGTCTCCAATATCTGAAGCTGGGATATTTTGAACAACAAAATAAATAAAATAGTATCAGATTATAACAAAATATAAAATAAATATTCATGAATCCATATTGATAAAAATAAATTAGTAAATAAATAAATAAGTGGGAGAGAATAGATAACTTTCCCTGAAGAATTCCAAATAATTTATGTAGATACTCCACCCTCAATGAGGTGGAGATTGACCCTCTACTTCTTAAGCATGTGCTGCATATAATTGATATCCTTCCAAAGCATAAAGTGTGGAAAGATGCTGGGATGGGGGTGGGAGGTGGTAAACTTTACAGTAGAAATACCTGACAAGCACTACCTCAGCCAAGTGATCAAGATCAACATCAACAGTTACAGTAATAAGTCTTGTTGATGGTATGTACCCTTAATACGATGTGTTGAATACGGCACTTCACCACTATGTTCTTCCTATAAAATCCCTATCACCCCTGTCTAATTATGAGAAAAAAACAAGACAAGTTCTAACAAAGGTCATTTTACAAAATACCTAACAAGTACTCCTCAAAACTATCAAGGTCATCAAAAACAAGGAAAGTCTGAGAAACTGTCATAGTCACAAGGAACCTAAGGAGACATGTGTAATGTGGTGTCCGAGATAGCACACAGAAAAACACAATAGGTAAAACTAAGAAAATCTGAATAAAGTATGGACTTTAGTTAATTTAAAAATAAATAAATAATAGGCAGCAGGCCAGATTTGGCCCGGAGGCAAGAGATTTCTGCACCCTAGTCTGGATTTATTGCCGTATTTGCTGTAGGTCAATGGTCTCCCACAGGTACAAAACAAAACACAGAAATAGATGACAAAATGGGAGCAAGACCTTTAGAAACCATCTAGTCTACCCCCTTCATTTTATAACTAAGAAAACTGAGTAACAGAGAGATAAAGTTTCTTACCCAAAGGTAAACAGCCTATAAGTAGAAGACCTAAAGCTGCTCTTCAGAGTGTAATATCCTGGCTCTTTATGCTACACTGTACTGCTTTTCTCTCCTCATTCCCCATATACATAATTCTAACTCATTCCAGAAACAAAGTAGTGTTTTGGCAACTTGACTGCCTTATGCCCTCCAAAAAAAAAAAAAATCTTCTTTTAGCTTCCTATTTTCTTCCCAGATAACACTTTTTTCCTTAAATTCTTACAACTGAAAGCTAGAACCTATAAAGCACTGAAAGACTGACTCCTCACTGCTTTCCATCTCCTGATCTTGTTTATATGTGTTTGCAAAAGTTTTAATGGAATAAGGGAAAATGAGTGCTTTAATTTCCCAATAAAATCTGTGCCACAGTATGAGTCATTGTTTTCTTTTTTTACACTAGCCAGGGTAAAGCCTTCTGGTTTTAATAACTAATATTGCTGAGTTCAATAAAAAGCACTTAATTTAATTTAATCCAAACCTTGATCAATGCCAGCTTCCCCTGGAATTTTATCTTTGTTTTAATTTGAGGCTCCATGTTCAAAAAAGTGAGAGGCCAAGAGGAAAGGAACAGAAGTCAATTAGCTTGTAGGCTTTTTTCTAAGCAAAGGACATGAAATTACTAGATTGACAGGTAAATTCCAAAACTCTAATTTTTCTGCATCACTGGACAAACTTTTCCTAAAAGGACAAAAATTTCCTAAAAAATTAATGTTTTCTTTAGTCTTGAAAAAAGAAACTGAACAATTCACAAATCTATTTGGAAAATGTTTTTTAAATAAAATATTGTAAAGCCAATTAGTATCAGATCTCTAGGCTAGAAATATATTGCCTTTAATGTGTTAATAATCGGGAGATATGCTACTGTAAAATTAGATACAGAAAATCTCTGAGTCAGTCTGTTTGAACTCAAGCAATCAGACTCAATTCTTGGGGAATGGAATGGATATGGGAACTAGAATGAATATGGAAGGAGGCAGTCCAGCTGACAATTTTGATTAGTTTTTCTTAAATGGCTTCTTCATTATTACTATAGAGTTCTGTCATACATCAGAAAACATATACCCTTTTGGAAGAACTGCAATTTATAATTAACTGATACCACTGGCATAACTTATACCTAAAAGTTCCTACTGCCCAGTCAGATATGAAGTAAAAAATTTTTAGGCTTGAGAGAATTATGAAAATCACCATTTTGGTTCAATTATGTATTTTCTCATTGCAAATGTTTTTAGAGGTGTACTGAGGGGGCTTCTTAAATGAGGGCTGAAACAAGGCCAGTTTTCCATCTTCTCCCAGAACAGGGTTATTGATAGCCACACATCCTTGCCATCATCCTGAAGTACAGATTCAACAGTGGGCCACAGGGATGAGGCAACAACCTCTAGTAGAATTCCAAACTTCAGTTGTAGCACCTGGGTTCTCCAAAGGGGTTCCTGTCTAAACTTGATCCAACTACAGTTCACAGACTACAGGATGTAAACCATGGGAGGAAGCTTAGAGAGCACCTTAGGCCAGCAATTCTCATTCTTTTTTTATTTCATGTACCAGTAACACTGCAAAAAAATAAATATTGGGGGCACCAAAACAGGGTTGCTCATTTTTCCAGGTCATTTGATTTGCAAAGTAAAAGTATTTAAAATAGCAACTACCATCAATTATCAATACTATTTCATAATGTTACAGACATTTTAACAAAAATGTAGAAAGGGCCTAAAATTGAAACTGAAAAATTATATAAATTTAGCTTCATAGAAACTCAGCACATTGTTCCTATTTTCTCATTTCATCAAAAGTAGCTAAAAACTTCATCACAGACTGGCATTCATTGTTTGGGAAACAATCAGCTAATCCAACCCTTCAATTTACTGATGAGAACACTGACTTCCTGAGAGATAAAGAAGCTTCCTCAAAGAAACCAGACTGACTGATGGCAGAGCTTAGACCAGAACCCATATTTCTAAATTCAAGTATGTTGCTTTCCCATTGACAGCAGATCATTTCATTTGCTCAACAAGCATTCCTTGATTACCTGACTATATGTATATACAAAGATTAAGAAACAGACTTCTCCTTAGAACTTCTATGTTCAGGATGTAGTAGGGAGGTTGGTGGAGATTTGGCGATAAGACTAATAAGAACTCTAATTCAGGGAATAATGTAATGTATGAGAGAAGCAAATTGCTTGACAGTTTCAGAAAAAGGAGTAGACACCTATAGCTATAGAGGAGGCCACATGTAAACTGAGCCTTAAGGGGAAAAGGCAGTAAGGGCATTCATAAAATGAATGGTATGAGCTAAAATTAATAGGAAAGGAAAGTAAGTGTTTCTTAACTGGAATAATGATAGAATAGAAAGTGGGTGAATGTGGACAAAGGATAAGAGCATATAATGAGGAAAGAGTCATAAAGGTTGTCTGGGGACCTCAGCAGATACAGAATATCAGTCTAAGAAGTTTAACCTGTGCATCTCAAACTTCAATGTACATTAAAAACCTCTGAAGAAAGCTTACTACAAAGTAACAATAATGAAAATAATGTGGTACTAGCATAACAATATATGTAGAATAGTATTTAGAATCCAGAAATAAAACCATATTTCAATGGCTAATAGATTTCAACAATAGTGTCAAGTCCATTCCATGGGAAAAGAATAATTTAGTCAACACATGGTTCTGGGACAACTGGATTTCCACATGCAAGAGAATGAAGCAGGACCCACACTCCCTCACATCATAATCAAGAAGTAACTCAAAATGGATCAACAACCTACATATAAGAGCAAACACTGTAAAAATCTTAGAAGAAAACATAGGGGTATGTTTTATGACCTCGGATTTGGAAATGGATAATTAGACTGAGCAAGAAAAGGAAAAATATGTAAATCAGACTTTATCAAAATTAAAAACCTTTGTGCATCTAAAGCCATTATCAAGAAAGTGAAAAGACTACCTGCACAATGAGAGAAAATAGAGACAACTTATATATCTGATAAGGGTTTAATGTCCAGAGTATATAAAGAACTTCTATAACTCAACAACCAAAAGGCAATTCAAATGGGCAAATTATTTGAACATTTTTCCAAAGAAGATAGACAAATGGCCAATAAGTACAAAAAAAAAAAAAGATATACAACATCATCAGTCATTAAGGAAATGCACATCAAAACCACGAAGAAATACTACTTCACACTCACTAGGATGGCTACAATTAAAAAAAACAAACAGAAAATATCAAGTGTTGGCAAGGATGTAGAGAAATAAGAATGCTCATAGATTTTTGGTTGAAATTTAAAATGGTTCAGCTGCTTTGGAAAACACTTTGACAGTTCCTCAAACAGTTAAACATAAATTACCATATAAACCAACATTTCCTTTCTTAGGTATATACCCCAAAGAACTGAAAACCTGAGCACTGAACTGCACACATAAAATGGTTAAAAGGACAAATTTTGTGTCATACTTACCACAATAAATTTTAAAAACTAAAACATAACATTTTTTAAATGTTTGCTGAAGAGTTATTAGAACACAGATTCCTGGGGCTAATTCCCAGAGATTCTAAACCAAAAGGTCAGGAATGGAGCCTGAGAATTCATTTCTGATAAACTTCTGAGTGATACTGATGTTGCCCATCAATTGAACACACTTTCAGTAGCATTGTAACATTTAGACACAATGGCAGATAGTTATGGCCACAGAAACGTTTTGAGCGTAGGAGTAACAGAAACGTTTTGAGCGTAGGAGTAATACACTATATCATTGTCCATTTATTCACTTATTTTTGGATTGAAAAAAGAATTACCAAAGACAAAGTAAATTATTAATAGCAAACCCATAGAGCCCTCTCTGTGGTAACCACAGCTGTTCTCTCATAAAGAAATAATCCAAAATCCATGGAGATTCTTTGGGGAGTGAGATTCTTTACTCTGCTTTAAGAAGACATCAAATGAAACTTGTCTATAATTCAAAGTAACAAAAAAGAAAGCAATCTTTATTTCGGAAAGAGAAAAGACTAGGAAGGAAATTAAATGCATTAATTAGCCACCTCTCTGAAAAATTTTAAGCACAAAATATTACAAAAAGTAAATAAAACACTTTGGAAGAAAAATGACTATGGATCACCTTGTTTGAGAATCTTCATCTTCCCTTATAAGAAGGAACAATGTTAATAATATACCCTCCCAAGCTTGGGACAAACTAAGGTTCATGAATTGCAGTCCTTCAAAAAAAAAGGGGATTAGACTTGATTCCTATGATACCAGAGATGAGAACTACCACCAATGGGTAATAATTTAAAGGAGGCAGAATAGGTCTAAATATAAGAACTTGTTTTTACAGCATGACTTCCTGGTCTATTCAAAGATGACTGGACAAACTCCTGGTACAGCGGGTTGCTATACCGTGCAGTCCTGTTAACTATTAAGCAAATTTACTACAAAGGGAAACCATGCAAGGATTAGAAAATATATTGGCCTAGATAATCTCTCAAATGCCACCCTACTCTAAGATACCAATTCAACCTTATCGACCAGTTAGTCAAATCCTTCAGTACAGACACAAAATCCTCATGGGGATGAATATTAATTCTATAATGTCATCATCAGGTTCATGTGTCAACTTGGCCAAGTGGTGGTACCTGTTTGTCTGGTTGGGCAAGTGCTGGCCTGTCTGTTGCGATGAGGACATTTCATAGAATTAAATCATGATCATGTCAGATGCATCCACAGCTGATTCCATTTGTAATCAGTCAAAGGGGAGTGTCTTCTGCAATGAGTAATGCTTAATCTGATCACTAAAAATCTTTTAATAAGGAGGATTCAGAAGAGACAGGCTCTTCCTGCTTCGGCTGGCAAGCCTCTCCTGTGGAGTTCATCCAGGCCTTCCATCAGAATCATCGGCTTCACAGCCTGCCCTGCAGATTTTGGACTCTGTGTTCCTGCAGTCACGTGAAACACTTTTATAAATTTTATATTTGTGTTCCCTGTTGATTCTGTTTCTCTAGAGAATCCTAACTAATACATACAATTTCAGAACACTGACACCTCAGGAATCATCAATCATCATAAACTGGAATTGGGAACCTAGACTCCTAAGCATATTGCTTTTCCTTTAATAGCATGTTACCTTTCATTACATCCATATCTTTAAAGCCACTGTGGTGCATACTTTCGATATACATTTCTTAAGCACCTTGTTCATGCCAGGCACTATGCCTAGCTATTGTCCAGGAATAATTTCAGCCAGGCATTATGTGGGATGAAGTCTCTTTAATTTTATACAGTCTTATTACCATAGGCAGAGGAGGGGTGGGTGTTAATCAGAGGGGAAATGTAGAAGGAATAGGCACCTACTTGAAGAGATTCTCTGTCCAGGAAAATCTCACAAGCACCTGACAGCTAATGAAATCACAACAGAAATGCTTTCCCTTGGCTCTCAGAGGTTTTGTATTAGAAGAATTCTATTTAATATCCACATACTTAAGAATCTCAACAAACTCCAAACAGGATAAACTCAAATAGACACACACTGAGACATCAATCAAGCTGTTGAATGCCAAAGATAAAGGGAGAATTCTGAAAGATACCAGAGAGAAGCAATGCATCATGTACAAGGGAGCCACAATAAGATTAGGTGTCAATTTCTCATTAGAAGCCTTGGAAGCAAAACAGCAGAGGGATGATGTGTTTAAAATGCTGAAGGCAGAAAATTGTCAACCAAGAATTCTACATCTGAAAAAGCTGTCTTTCAAAAATGAAGGAGAGATTAAAACATTCTGGATGAACAAAAGCTGAGGGAGTTTGTCACCACTAGACTGGCTCTATAAGAAATACTAAAGGAAGTTCTTCAGGTTGAAAGGAAAGGACACTATAAAAATAGATAGAAGATGCATGGAGAAATAAATATCTCCAGTAAAGGAATTACAGGGGCAAATATAAATGTCAGTACTATTGTATTTTTCATTTATAACTCCACTTCTTATATCCTACAGGATCCAAATTGCAAATGTATAAAAAGTAATGATAAATAAATGGTTTTGGACTCAATGTATAAATACAAAATTTATGACAGAAATACATAAAGTTGGGTGTACAGAGTGGAATAGGAACATAGTTTATATTTGCTATTGAGGGTCAGCTGGTAACAAACAAAATGAGACGTTTATAGATTTATAATGTTAAATTTAAGCATCATGGTACCCACAAAGAAAATATCAGAAAAATATGCACAGAAGAAAATGGGAAGGTATTCTAAAGGGCTCACTGCAAAAGGTCAATTAAGTACAAAAATAAAAATTAATAGAATAATTGAAAGATAAAAAGTTTTAAGACTAACGAAAACCAAAGTGGAAAATGACTGAAGGAAGTCCTGCATTCTCACTAGTTACTTTAAATGTAAATGGATCACACTCTCCATTCAAAAGGCAGAGATTAGAAGAATGGATTAAAATGCATGACCAAACTATATACTTTTTTACAAGAGACTCAGCTTCAATTTAAAGATTCAAGAAGGTTGAAAGTATAAGGTTGGAAAATAATAATTCATGCAAGTAGTAATACAAAGAGAGCAGAAGTGGGTAAACTGATGCCAGACAATATAGATTCAAGTCAAAAACTGCTGAAAGGGAAAAATAATGGCACTATATACTTATAAAAGGGTCAAGCCATCAAGAAGACATAACAATTATAAACATTAATCGACCTAACAACAAAGCTCCAAAGCTTATGAAGCAACCATCAAGAGATTTGAAGGTAGAAATGTAAGGTTTTACATTAATAGTAGAAGTCATCAATACACCACATTCAATAATGGATAGAACATCTAGACAGAAGACCAATAAGGAAACAGAAACTTGAACAAGACTCTAAACCAATTAGACCTAGTAGACATATATAGAAAAGTTCATTCAAAAACAGCAGTCTAAACATTCTCCTTGGTGCAAACGGATCATTCTCTAGGATAGACGATATTATAGATCACAAAATAAGTCTCAATAAACTTAAATACTTTGAAATCACATAGAATATTTTCTTCAACAACTTCGAAGGAAGGAAGAAATAAATAACAGGAAGAACTGGAAAATAAACAAATACCTTGAAATTAAACAACACAGTCTTAAGCAAACAAAATTGTTGAAAGAAAAAATCACAAGGGATATTAGGAAACATTGAGATGAGTGAAAGTGAGAACACACCATACCATAAAATTTAGAAGATATGAAAAAGGCACTGCTGAGAGAGAAATTTACAACACTAAATGCTAACATTGAAAAAGAAAAGAGAGTTCAATCAGCATGAAGTTCCTAACTTCACACGTTGAGGAACTAGAAAAAGAATAGCAAAGCAAAGTCAAAGTGAGAAGGAAGGAAATAAGAAATACGAGAGCAGATATTAAAAATAGATAATAGAAAAACAATAGAGAGAATCAACAAAGTCAAAAGTTGCTTCTTTGAAAAGATCAATGAAACTTACAAACCTCTGACAAATAAAAAAGAAAACAGAGAAAATGCAAATAATAAAATCAGAAATGAAAAGGGGTGTGGATTACTACCAACCTTACAGAAACAAGAGAATTTATAAGACGATATTATGAAAAATTGTACATGAAAAAATTAGATAACCTAGATGAAACAGGCAAATCCCAAGAAATGCACAAACTACCTAACTGACTCAAAAAGAAAGAGAAAATGTCAACAGACCATTGACAAGCAAAGAGATTGAGTCAATTATCAAAAAGCTCCTGGCAAAGCAAAGTCCAGGACCAGACAGCTTCACTGGTAAAATTTAGCAAACGTTCAAAGAAGAATTAACACTAATCCTTCTCAAACTCCTCCAAAAAACTGAAGAGAGGGGAAGAATTCTTGATTCATACTATATGACTATCATCACCCTAATATCAAAGTCAGATAGAAATATCAAAAGAAAACTACAGGCCAATAGCCCTTGTGAATATAGACACAAAAATTCTCAACAAAACACTAGCTCACTGAATCCAACTGTGCACCAAAAGGATTATGCACCATGGTCAAGTGGGATTTATCCCAGGAAAGCAAGGGCGATTCAACATAAGAAAACAATTAATGTAATATACCACACTAACAGAATGAATTTTTTAGAAAAACACGATTATCTCAATTGACACAAAAAGGCATTTGATAATACCCAGCACCCTTTCTTGATAAAAGAAAACTTAGAAAAATAGGAATAAAAGGGAAATTCCTCAACATGATAAAGTGCATATTTGAAAAACGCACAGCTAACACTAATGGTGAAAGATTGAAAACCGTCCCCCTAAATCAGGAACAAAACAAGGATGCCTGCTAACACCATTGCTATTCATATTGTATTGTAAGCACTAAACAGGGCAATTAGGCAAGAAAAGAAATAAAAGGTACCCAAATTGGAAAGGAAGAAATAAAACTATATTCACAGATGGCATAAACCTATATGCAAAAAATCTCAAAAACTTACAAGACATCTACTAGAGCTAACAAATGAATTCAGCAAAGTGTCAGGTTACAATACAATAAACAAAAATCAGTTTTGTGCTTCTATATACCAGAGATGAACAATCCAAAGAGGAAACCAAGAAAAAAAATACATTTATAATAGCAACTGAGAGAATAAATTATCTAAGAATAAATTTAACCACAGACACAAAGGAATTGCACACAGAAAACTACAAATCATTATTGAAAGAAATTGAAGAAGACATAAATATATGGAAAGATATTCCATGCTCAGGGATTGAAAGAGTTGATATCATTAAGATGTCAATATTACCCAAAATGATTTGCAGAGTCAATGTAATCCCAAAGTTCCAACAGCTTTCTTCCTAGAAATAGAAAAGCTAATCATCACATTCATATGAAAGGATAAGGGGTCCCAAATAGTCAAAATACTTTGAAAACGAACAAAGTTGGAAGATTCACACTTCCCAATTTCAAAACTTATTTCAAAGCTAAGTTTTAAAAAAAGTTATATAGACTAATGGAATAGGATTTAGAGTTCAGAAATAAACCTAGGCATCTCTGACCAACTTTTCACAAGGGTGCAAAGCCCACTCAAATAGTGATGGGAAAACTGGATATTCACATGTAAAAACTTGAAATACACTCCTATCTCACACCACATGCAAAAATTAACTCAAAATGGGTAAATGACCTAAATATAAGCACTAGAACTATAAAACTCTTAGAAGAAAACAGACAAATATCTTCAATACTTTTTATTAAGCAATTGATTTTAGACAACACCAAAAGCACAAGCAGTTAAATTAGATAAACTGGACTTCATCAAAATTTAAAACTTTTGGGCGGCTGCCGTGGCTCAGCAGGCAGAGCTCTGACCTGCTGTGCTGGAGGTCTGGAGTTCAATCCCTGGTGCCTCCTGCCCATATGCAAATTAAGAAAAAAAAAATTTAAAACTTTTGCACATCAAAAGACATTATCAAGAAAGTAAAAAGACAACTGCACAATCAGAAAAAACACTTGAAAATCATATATATGATAAAGGTTTAATGTTCAGAACAGATAAAGAACTCCTTAACAACAAAAAGACAATACAATTTAAAAATTTGCAAAATACTTCAATAGATATTTCTCCAGAGAAGATAAGCAAATGGCCAATTTGCACATGAAAAGATGCTCGGTATCTTTAGCAATTAGAGAAAAGCAAATCAAAACCACAATGAGATGCCACCTCATACCCATGAGAATGGTTATTACGAAAACAAGAAGATAAAGAAAATAAACAGAAAATAGCAAGTGCTGATAAGGATTTAGAGAAACAGAAATACTCATTCTCTGTTAGTGGGAATGTAAAATGGGGCAGCTGCTGTGAAAACCATTTGTCAGTTCCTCAAAACGTAAACATAAAATTACCCTATGACCCAGGAATTCCACTTTTAAGTATATATCTAAAATAATTGAGTACATAGACTTGAACAGATATTTGTGCACCAACGTTCACAGGAGCATTAGTCACAATGGCCAAAAAATAGAAGCAACCCAAGGATCTATCAAAAGAAGAATAAGCAAAATGTGGCATATACACAAAATGGAGTATTATTTATTGGGAAAAAGGAATGGGGTGCTAATATATGCTAAAACACGGCTGAAGACATCATGGTGAGTGAAATAAGCCAGACACAGAAGGACAGATATTGTATGATTCCACATATATAAAATTATTAGAATATGCAAATTCACAGAGACAGACTGTAGAGCACAGGTTACCCAGGATGGGATGTGGGGGAATGAGGAGTTACTGTATAAAGGTGTGGGGCTTCTGCTTGGGGTAAAGGGAAAAGTTTGATAATAGATGATGGTGATAATCCAACAAAAATGTGATTATAATTAATGTCACCGAATGGTATGCTTGGGAGTGGTTGAGATTAGAAGATTTTATGGTGTTTGTGTGTGTATGTGTGTGTGTGTGTTGCCACAATTTAAAAAGAAAGAATAAATAGGAAATAGAATTAAATGCAATATATGATCCTGGACTGGATCTAATAATAAAATGCCCAAAAGGATATTCTTGGGATCACTGAAAAAATTTGAATAAAAACTGTATGCTTTATATAAATGTTAAATTTTTTAACATAGCTGTACTTACAGTATCTACACAAGTGTCCTTCTTAGGATATCACATGGAAGTGTTAAGTATAAGAGAAGCATGACTCATGCAACCTACTTTCAAATGTTTAGAGACAGATCGATAGGTAGACAGACAGGCAGGTGATCAATGTTACAGAGAAAGCAAGAGTATAATAATACAACAAATGTGGCAAAACGCTAATAGTTGGTAAATCTGGGTCTCTGGATGGGGGATACGTTTGCGTTCTATGTGTTTTTCTGTATTATTTTTTGCAATTTTCTTGTAAGTTTGAAATTATTTCAAAACAAAAAGTTAAAAAAAAAAAACAGTAAATACCCACTGGGAAGAGAAATAACTTAAGACTCTAGCAGTTTAATTATTTCCCTTCTTTGGACTTCAGTTTCCCTGCTTGTAAAAATAAGTGGTCTTAATCAGATAATCTCTGTGGTTCCCTCTACCTATGAAAATATAGGACTTATCTGGCATCCAGGTCAGGGAATGGGAGCAGTCTATGGCTGCCTAGAAACAGAGGTTGGAGTCATAAGCAACCCAAAGCTCCAAACCCTCCAAACCCCAAAACTATAGGGAAAAGAGTTATGCATGCCTCCAAATCTCATAAGCAATTCACTCCCTGAGAGCTGTTGGACAACCTTTGGATGATAAAGATTAAACAAATAAATATTAAAAATGGTTCTATCCAGCATCCTGAGAGGCCAATTTGCTGTTAATGGTGGTGTTTAAGCCCTTAAAGAGTATTAACTTACAGAGTAGTAAAGTCTCCAAACACAGCCCAGAACTTTAAAAGATGTACAGGTGCCAAAATTAAGGGCCAAATTACCAATCCGTTTTAAGTGATGATCTGGGAATGCTCAATATGACAAGGAAAATGTATGACAAATAAATCTTCAACATAAAGGAAAAGTTGCTTGAATTTATTAGAGGAAATGTACTGCCTCTTGGGACTTCTTTTTGCCCACTCCCCAAAGAAGTGATTTTTCAAAATAGACTTGAAGACACAGCTAATGCAAAATGACCTTTTAAGCATAAAATAAGCTCATTTGTAACTAAAACAGTTTCTATGTCAGCATTTGCCAAAACCCTTGGGAACTTAGAAATTTCAAGGAAATGCGCATTCCATTAGTATCAAAAGTAGGTACTTCCATGATATGCTAAATGCCTGTATTTCTCAACATGTGCAAAAGCTTTAGACCAAAGTAAAGCCGGCTGTCTTTCTTTCTACTCACCAAGAAGTTTAAAGAATTGCATTGGCAGACCTGCTGGATGACAGCAGAATGACTTCCTGTCAAGTAACCTCCATCCTCCAAGGTGACAGGAAATGGGTTTAAACAGTGGTAATATCACTAATCAATTTGAGGGAGCACATGTTCTCAGACTGCATTTGTGAAGTTTGGTTGCAATGTGTTAGCTGCTTGCTGGGCCATGTGATTCAGCATAATGACAGATGAAAGGAAAGGTCAGATTTACTAAGTGTTGAAGAGGTGTCATCAAGAGTTGCATATTACTTCAAGATGTCCTCTGCATCAGAGGCATCTCACATAAAGAAGTGGATTTCTCCTATAGAATTCTTCAATTCTCCAATAACTCCATGAAGCCCCCAAGTTTATATCAACACATGAAAAACAAAACATTCTTATTTCTGATTGAGATGAAATAATTCAAGGTAATGGCCAACCCCTTTTATGATCTTACATTGGTCTTTTAAGATAAATGTATATGTGCATATACTTTCAAGCTTTGCCAAATCTACTCTAAATTGAAATAGCTAGATTTTTCTCCTAAGTTCTTTCTAGTACCCCCAATATCTTGATGCTGCTTCAGGGACTGAGGTGGTTCCCCCCCCCTCAAAAACAAGGCCACCTGTACTAGTTCTCAAAAGAAGCACTATTCAGCTTTACACTAAGGAGGACAAAAGGAATCATAATTTTCCCTTCATTTATAGAACAGGAAGGGACTTTTAGTGATCCTCTCCCAAAGCCCATTCATATGATAGATTCATTCCTATAGTCACAATTGTATTTTGAGCAGTTACTCTCTTTCAGGCATTGGGCTAGCAGTTATAAAAATGAGTAGAGCCAGACATGGTCCTGCTCTCTTGGAGGCATTCAAGTAAATAATCAAATGCTATATAATTAGTCAAATTAATCATAATTTATAAATTAACTTTGTAATTATTAACTAATTATTTAAATGAATGGACAGTTGTTAACTGGGGATAAGTAAAGAGGCACTCTAGGTGATTTTCTAGAACAATCAGCTTTTGTCTTAAATACCAGCTAAAAATGGTGAGCCATTCCAATTTGCCAACTCATATCTGTGGTCTCAGTTTTCCCTGGCAAAACAGAATGGCCAACTATGACAAAGGAGGCTGCTTCTTGGCCACTAGAGTGAGGCAAGGGACCTCTGAAGCATTTCCTCAAAAGTTAGGGTAGCAGAACCAGGAAGTCCATTTCCTTCTCACTAGATCTTAAAGGATATGAAAGTAAAGAACTTTCAGCTATCTGATCCCCCCATTAAGAGCTTTACATTTTCTTGTTCCCCCATAAATATAACTCTTCCTATAAGCTTAGATTTCTATTTCCACGGGAGAGAAGCAAGCTGTCATCAACTCTATATCTACAAACTATGTGCTTAATCAATATTTGCTGAATACATAAATGTTGACAGTGGAATCAATCTGCATTTGTGAATATTAGTAATAAGAATTTATTGAACACTCAGAATGTGATATATGGGTTAAGGTTGTACATGCAATACATCATTTAATCCCAATAACCTTGTGAAACAGCTATTATTATTCCCATTTCATAGATAAGAAAAAAGAAAACTTAGAGAGTTTAAATAATTTATACAAGGTTACTCAGCTTATGAAACAGAACAGCTAGAATTTAAAGTTAGGTCTGTTTTACTTCAAAGGCCCTGATCCTGATTATCATATTAATTACTTCTTTGAGGATCAAGACAGAGCAAGATGTAGAGGATCTCACTACAGGGTCCTACTCCAAATTAATCAGGGCATTTTTCAATGATAAACAAGAAAAAGGAATGTAACAGTAAATAAATTAAAGATCTCAATAAAAAGCCAAGGTCTTGAAGTATGGCGATTTTAGGGTTGGTTAATTCAGTGGCTCAGTCATATCTCTATTAATACAAGTCTTTTCTAATTTCTGCTCTGCTGTCTTCAGAGTGACGGCTTCAACCTCAAACTTGTCCCTTAATTATAGTAAGATGGCTACAGCAGCTGCAGGAGCTGTAGGTATCATTTCCTCACACAATTCTCTAGAGGCAGAAAAAAGGGCTGTTTTTTCATGTGTCCTTTTTTCCTTCAATTTTATTGAGATATATTCACATACCACCCCAAGTTATTAACTGGGGATGAGTAAAGAAACATAGAAAGGTAAGGTGACTCTCTATGGTCCCATAGTAAGTTTGTTACAGAATACAGGTCTCCTGGCTCCCATTCCAGTTCTCTTTTTCTCTGTACCCCAGTGCATTTCAGTGTGTTTCTCTGGCGTCTCACAGAAGCTTCCCCAAAGCAGATCTTTGAGTTTTTTGGATGGTTTAACCACAAAAACACTTACTGGCCTAAAGTATCATCATATAGTTGTGCACACATTCCCATGATCGATTTTAGAACATGTTCACTACTCCAGAACAGAAATGAGTAAAAAATAAATCCCCACCACCACTTTATCCCCCCATTTTGACCCATAGTATTGCTGTAGTAATTTGTTACTATTGATGAAAAACTATTAAAATACTACTGTTAACTATATTCCATAATCTGTAATAGCTATATTCTTTCTCACATTTGCCTCTAAATTTTTTTTACATTTGCAGTGGTTCATGCAAGAATTTATTTATATACATGACCTTCATCAAGCACTTTCAATCAAATTCACCTACAATATGTTACTATTTCTCATAATCCCAAGAATGAGCTACCATCATCTCTATCCATTCCCAAACACTTAAGTTCAATCTCTTCAAAAAGTCTGTACATATTACATAACTATTCCTCCTTCTCTAGGTTCCCTATATTCTACATTTTTCCCATGCATGTCTTTATTTTATTACTCATGTTACCATAAACTGGCTAAAAAGGATATCAGTTACAAGGCTTTAACAATCACACTGTTGCACGGTAAAAGCTAAATAGTTATGCAATCATCAAAAGATCAAGGCTACTGGATTTGCAGTTCAACAGTTTCATGTATTTCTTTCTGGCTGTTCAAACACTAGAAAGTAAAAAGAAATATCTAGTTAATGATTGACTAGTGATGGTCATTTGTTAAATCCTAACTTCTCTATTACAACTTCTCCCACTCATTTGATCAATTTTTCAATCTTCAGGGATATTTGGGCAATGACCATTCTATCTTCTTTATGCTGAAAAGAGCTGTTGACATTATGGAGTAGAGGAATGCAACTGGTTAATATACTTGGAGAGACTGGCGCCTCTGGGTTTCAGGGTTTATCTGGCATAGGAACAATCGGGAGGTTCTAAGTTTCTGAAAAAAATAGCCTTAATAAGTAAAACTTTTATAGAGTCTTAGATAGAGCCTAGGGTATTCTTTAGGGTTTTCAGGAATATTATTGCTTGTGGCTTGGCATATCATGGCAATTTGCAATATCTGGCTGAATCTTGCATAAGAATGATCCCCAGAATGACCTCTTGCATATGTTCTTCTTTTAAAAGTGCAGAAAACTTTCCCAGAAGTCCTAAAGTAAACGTCCACTATTATTTCATTGGCCATTCTCAAACCAAACACTGGTAAGGGGATTAGAATTACTACAATTGACAATCAGGATCTACCTACCTAAGATTGGGAAACAATCAGCCTCCCCTGAAGTATACAGCTACCTGTTGTATTGAACAAAATTAAGGCCCTTTTAGAAATGAAGAAGAGCAAGAATGGCTGTTAGGTACGAAACTAATAGTAACTGTCACATACCCACACCAAATCATAAGTGAAACTAGAAGCTGTATCAACTGAAGCATTTTCTAATGACTGCCAAATACTAGTTGACAAATGCTTTCAAAGCTAGTTAACTTCAAAGGTAAAGTCATAATCAAATTCTGATCACCTAGTCTTTGGGAATAAGAGGACATTGTAGAAGCAACCATAATGATCTCTTTTCTATGCATCTGATGTCAAAGAAAGAAAATCATAGCCTCTCTCTGAATCTAGAGTTTAGATTCCAGACAAAGAGAAGGAAATATGTAGAATACATTCTTCCAATACTCTTCCCCTTGACCACAAAACAAAGGACTGCTTGGTGCATCAAGGGCTCAAGATGGGTCCGGAGTAAATACCTATGTTTCAGAATTCCTTCTGTATTAATTCAGATGGAAACCAATGCTGTCAATCGTAGAGGCTGGTTACCATGATTGTCATTTCATGACTCTGAACCTTGGTTTTTCCCGTTAAAAAGTAGTGATTATGATCTCTGCTTTATTAATAGAGTTCTGAAATAATATATGTGAAAATGCTTTGCAAATTTCAATATCCTTTGAAAAAAGAAAAGGCTATTAAAAGTTTCTAACTTAACCAAGGGCACGACTTATATGGTGAGAATCAATTTCCTAAGCCCTAAACTATTTGGCTTTCTGAATAGCTTTGGCAAGATGGTGGCACAGGGAGGTGTGAAATTTAGTTAGTTCTCTAGGGCAGCTAGTAAATAGCCAGGAACCATCTGGAACAACGGTTGGGGTGGGGGCTGCTTCTGTGACTGGACACACATTGTACACCAGTCTGAAATGGGTGGAAGGGCTGAGATCACAGTGCAGAAATGTAAGTAAAATTTCCTGAACTGTGGAGGCTGCCAACCCTGCCCCACTGGAACAACAGGCTGTTTTGGAAATGCTTCCCTGTGGGAAAAATAAGCAACCTGTCTTAGGAGCAAGGCAAGGAGAGATCAAGCAAGCTCCAGTTGTGGATTTAATTAACAAATCTGGACTGTTGAATACAAACTCTGAGCACAGATAAACATGGAGCAAGTACAAAAGGAACCCTGAGGTCTCTCCTAGCACAGAAGAAAAAAAAAAGAGGTTTTTGGAGTCATCTGAGCTCAGAATACTGGAAAAGGGCTGTGCCCCTAAAAAGGGGGCACCCAGAGCTGGGCCCCAACTCTGGCTCTTGATTGGCAAACCCCAGGAGCTGGCACCAGCTCTTAAAAGGATTTTTAAAAACTTTTTAAAGCAATTCATTAAAAAAGTCTCAGACATTTTCAATTGTTAGCACTGACCCAGGCAAGGACAAAGTTAAGGTATGTCTGAGAGACAAAGTAACTAGCCAGGTGAAGGAGATAACTCCCTAAAAGGTACATCTTCCCCCCAAGAAAAGGTGTGGGAGCAGGACCCAGCACAAGTGGCAGTTCTCATTTAGATAATTTAGACCCCAGGAGCTGAAAAACAGAAACAGCTTAAGCTCGCCTTCTAACTCAGTCTCTGTCTCAACCATGCCCCTGGCAGGGACAGGTGCTATTGAGAATTAAAGGCACCACACCACTTTATGCCAGAGGGGAGCTGGGGGCTAACAAGCTGGGCAGGATAGGAAAAACACAGATTCAAGAGTCCTCACAGGAAAGAATGGCAGCGTGCTGGGTCTCATCCTTGGGAAATCCTGATACTGATTATACCCCCACATTCTGAGTCTTGGGCCTGTCTTTCCTGGAAAAATCTGATTGAAGTAAAGGAAAAGAAGGCAAAGGACATGAAGGATATAAAGTAGTCACTATGTGACCACACAGAAGAACTCAAAAGCTTGAAGAGTCTTTGCCAGTGTTCTCAAGGCTTGTGGTTGGTAGAGCAGATAATTTTTTCAGAAATTTTTACACACTCACCTCCAACTCCATTGATGAAATGTAATTCCATACCTTTAACTCTGGCTGGGTTGGCCATGTGACTTGCTGGGGCCAACAGAATGTGGCTGAAATAATGGTGATCCCTTTCTGAGTCTAGGCCTTAAGAGGCTTTGCATGTTCCACCTGCTTTCTTATACTCTACCACCACTATAAAAACAAAGCCAATTTAGTTCAATGATCCAGGGACAGAAATGCCTGAACCAAGTCCAGCCTAAATCAGCTAACTCCCAGGCAAGTGACCATCAGATTTGTGAGCAATAATGTATATTATTTTAAACCAGTGAATTTGAGTCATTTGTTACATAGCAATAGTAAACCAAGACAGTGCTCAAAGTCTAGCCATATCCAGCAGGGAAAGCATGTGAATAAACAACATTCAGACAGTCCCCAGAAACAAAGTCTCTAAATGCTTTGTCCTAATCACTTTCTATTATCAGCAATGCCCAAGTAATACAGGTATAGTTCCTCTTTAGACCATGAAGCTGGGAGCATATATTCTTTCCTCATAAATTCTCTTAGTATCCCTCATCAAAAATTAGTCACCTGCATTGCATACTCAATTGCTCATTTAAGCAAACATAGGCTTTTTCATATTGTGAACATATCAACATTAACAAAGTTACTCAATGCATTGCCTTACATATAAAAGATGCACAGTAAATGCTGAATTAAACCCAGATTCTACTTAATTACAGTGTCTGATGATCTAGATATAAATGATTTTCAATGAGGGGATCTTACAACCTAAATCAGCCTGACAAAGATGAATACACTGATGAGATTTTTATAAGCTGCCACTTCCTTTTCTAATTCCACCCTTGCTTCTACCTCCAAACTTAAGCCCAAAGAATATGCTACTTCATTTCTTTCATTATTACTTGAGAATAAAGATCTTTTCTCTTCTTCCTTCCAAGACTTATCATATTGTTCAGAACAGGCTGCACTTCAGGCAGTCCAAATGTCCATTCACATGAAATTTTCCTGGGCAAATCTCTCTACCATGTCCTTTCTGTCTATCTAGACAGAGGTATTCTCTCCCTTCAATTCCAAATGTTTTCTAACAGATTTTCTGTTTCCAATGTGCATAACGTTTTTCTTCAAACACGACAGTTTATTAATATTAATTTTATTGATTGCTTACTCCACACCAGGACTCATATCATGAAGATGTTGGTAGTATTAAGCAATCTTAATCTGGCAGAAAATTCACTAGGTTAGCACCTACTCAAGTAAGTAGTTTTCTCCTTCATGAAATAAGGATAAACTACCTACATCACTGAGATAATACTCAGTGAGACTGTGTATGGTAAAATGCTTCTCAAAGTGTACACTATTCACATAACTGTTCTTTTTATTAATATTCCATAACTGATCTAAATCTGAGGAGGAGGGGCCAAGATGGCGGCTTAGCAATGTGCGCGTTTTAGTTCGTCCTCCAGAACAACCACTAAATAACCAGAAACAGTACAGAACAGCTCCCGGAGCCACGATAGTGACCCGACACACAGCGTACCCCAGTCTGGACCAGCTGGACTGGCTGCAAGTCTCCCCAGAACCGTGAGTTCCCCAAGCCGCGGCGGCCAGCGCCCAGTGCCCCTCCCCCACAGGCGGCTTCCCAGAGGGAAAGGAAAGACACTCTAACAGTAGCAGGGACTGAGTCCAACCACCAATTGTGGCATTAATTAATAAATTCTGACTACTAAAAATAGTCCCCCAATCAGGCGAACATGGTCAAGGCGGAGGTCACTTATTGGGCTAACTGAAAAAGAGGAAAGGGGATGAAACGGAGGTTTTTGCGGCTGTCCCTACAGAGGCTTGGCTGCCTCTGGATTCAGCAGCAGAACTACTCAGGCCCCAGGCATAGGCAGAAACGGACTGCTTTCAGGGCTGTCTTCCAACTGTGCCTTCCCCAGGGGAGGGGTGAAGCGCAACTCAGGTGGAATCCCTCTCTTAAGGAATTCAGAACCCAGGTCTCAGCAATTTGAAGCCATTAAAACCAGCCTACAACCTCTCCTCTGTCTCCACCATGCCCCCAGCAGGGAGAGCCTTCCAAACTTAAAGGAGCCACAACATCTTTTGCTGGTGGGACCCGCAGGCAAACAAGCACCACATACTGGGCAGGATAAGAAAAACAGAGCCCAGAGACTTCACAGGAAAGCCTTTTAACCTGCTGGGTCTCACCCTCAGGGAAAACTGACGCAGGTGATTCCTTCCCCCTGATAGGAGTCCAGTTTAGTCCGGGAAAACCTGGCTGGAGTCTGTAATACCTATGTAGACCCTTCTAAGGGTGGGGAGGGAAAAGGCACCTTACAAGCAGGGCAAGAAACAAGAAAACAGGAACTGAAAAATTATCCTCTGTTAAACAGAACCTAAGCTAGAGGTCCAGAAAAAGCTGAACTGAAGGTCAAAGAACAGATAGACAACAAACTCTTCTAGCAAGAAAACCCTAGGTAAGATAAGTGAAAGCAATCACCAGAATAAACTAATTAAGGTAATTAAATGTCTAGACACCAGCAAAAAATATCAAATCACACCAGGAAAATTGAAGATATGGCCCAGTCAAAGGAACAAACCAATAGTTCAAATGAGATACAGGAGCTGAAACAATTAATTCAGAGTATACTAACAAACATGGAAAACCTCATCAAAAACCAAATCAATGAATTGAGGGAGGATATGAAGAAGGCAAGGAATGAACAAAAAGAAGAAACTGAAAGTCTGAAAAAACAAATCACAGAACTTATGGGAATGAAAGGTACAGTAGAAGAGATGAAAATAATAATGGAAACCTGCAATGGTAGATTTCAAGAGACAGAGGTTAGGATTAGTGAACTGGAGGATGGAACATCTGAAATCCAAAAAGAAACAGAAACTATAAGGAAAAGAATGGGAAAATATGAGCAGGGACTCAGGGATTG